>SKCR01006311.1:0-25031 GCA_019454045.1 Zanthoxylum bungeanum
CTTAAACACTAAGTGTTTCATTATATAAAGATGATACTGAGATAAATACATTAGATGTGAATGACATAATTTATATTTTGAATATAAATAAAATCTTAAACATATAAATAACAAATAAATAGCTCAAATTGATTTGATCAATAGAAACTTATTTGTGGCATTGTTGTCTGGGACACATTTAAACAAGACTCGTATATCCACACTTTTGAAGAGTGGGTACTAGGACTGATTGACTATTCAAATAAGGTCTACGAATCTAGTTTATTAGGTTAAATACCTAAAATACTATTTACTTGGTAATAGTAAAAGGGCCACCGATCTGTTAGCCCTATTCATGGTGAATTAAGTGGGCCCATATCTAGCTAGGCTAGATGTGAACATGAATATTTCGTGACCTTAACGGATGCAGCATCACGTTGTGGTTATGTGTTTCTTTTGAAGAACACAGATTGGAAACTTTTGAAGTTTCGACACGAAGAAAAACAAACAGATCGGCTATAGTGTTATTCCGCCACGGTAAGACCGTAATGGAAAATACTTAAGCAGTAAGTTTCATACGTACATGAAAGAGTACGGTATTCTTTCAGATGAGGACTCCTCCTGAGACACGTCAGTTAGACGGTGTGTCCGAACAAAACCGAATTTTTGTGGACATGATAAGGTTTATCACGAGTCGCTCTGAGCTACTATTTCCTTCAACAGGATATGTATTAACAGTGCAAAACTTATTTGAATAAGGTTCCATATAAATCTGTTTGACAGATATCATATAGGATATGAACAGGAAGAAACGGGGTTTCTCATTCCTGATAATTTGGGTATGCCAGGCATAACGTTTGGTTGATACCAAACTGAGAACCCAAATTGGATTAGTGTCAATATAGGTTATCCTAAGGGAAACCATAAGTATAGTACTTATAAATCCCACATGAGAACAATGTGATTGTTGCTCACCATGCGGTTTTTCTTCGAGGAATACCGATATGCAGTGGTAAGTGGGAGGATAGTGATACTCGATGAAAAATCGGAGTAGTGATACGGTTCTAGGCACGAAGTCCGTAATGGAACACAAACAGTTCATCTATGATGAAACTATACCATTAATCTTCAAATACACAAGAACTAGTAGATCGGATAGAGTCAGAAAACAACCTAGGGTATGGGTTCTGATCTCACCTCATTAAGATGTCAATCTTATGGAGGTGTACCATTCGACTACGTTATGAGGAAGTGATACGAGGTATCGACTCCCTGTTATGGCAAAGTGCCATGAGTCCGAAATGGATTCCATGTATAACGACTATTATGGATACTAGTTGTTGTACCACAAGGCGTTGTGCTATGGTACATTATACGTCTTCAAGGAAGACATACATGGATGACAACATACCAACTTACAAAGCTAGGCTTTTGACGGAAGGTATCGTTATCAACATTGTGTTAATAACGGTTCAACCTTTTACCTGTTGCCATGGTAAGTCCATTTTGAAGATGCTTGTTGATAACTGTATATTTCATTTATGAAATATGTCAGTTACAAATCAAAATCGCTTTCCTGAAAAGGAAACCTTTTGGAGGATGTTTACAACATCCTGACGATTTTGTATAACCGACAAACAAGGTTTGCGGGTTATTCGATCCATGTTTGGATCAAGCAAGCATAAGGTTCTTGGAACTGACGTTTTGAAATAATCATAATGGTTTATGATTTAACTCAAAACGAAATAATTCTTGTGTATATAAGGAGGTTAGTGGGAGAGCGCACTGACAGTTGAAATTCCCATAAAGCAATTGGTGAAAGCTTGGCTTTCATAGATATTCTTTCAATAGAAATTCTCCGTTAGAATTCTGGGGAGTAACAACCTTTATTCAAGGAATAAAAAAAATCTACTGGGATAGATTTGGAGTTGTTAAACACTCTCTGGGAAATTGTACATTTAAAAAGTACTTGTATTGGTGTCTCATACGCTTCGAGCATATGGAGTCACAATCGGGTCAATCCAAGTGATAGTCACTGGATTGAAGTTAAGAACATCTGTTAGTATCTCTGAGAACTAAAGATGCTATCTTTACTATGGAGAAGGAGAACTTGAAGTGACTGGGATCACTGCAGCAAGTTCCAAACGATTAAATACTACGGTACTATAAAGTTTGAACACCGGGACAGTGAGCTGGAAATCTTCCAAGCAAGATAACTGTGCCGAGAATAAAACAACAAATGTGGATTATTGCTGCAGCTGAGGCAGCAATAGAAGCCATTTGGGTCGATAATAAATCTAATTAGATTAGATATAGTTCTGTTAGCAGCTGAGCTAGGCGTCAGCACAAGGCTAAATAATTAAAGGTCTCATCGACGATCCAGATATATACTTCTATATTCATCTGATTCGTTCGGATCATACATCGTGGCGATTGTGATGATCGTATAAATCGCGTTAGACGATAATCAAGCAAATCCGCTGACGAAAACCTTTCCTCAGCAATTTGAGCGAATTGTACATAGTTCGGGTGTTAGACACTCGAGTGACTGGCTATGTGCAAGTGGGATTGTTGGATAATATGACCCATAGCGTCACTATTTGCACAGATCATTGTGTTGTTGTAGCAAATTAACTATGTAATAAGGAAATTGCACTCTCATCATTTGTGATTAGATCACCATAGATATATAAATGAAGAGAGGTCCCTATGATTAGTTCCTAGATTGAGATGATATGAGACAGTATCAGTCCACGAAGGATTAATCATTAAATATCCCTAGCCGTAGTATTATCGAGACTGGACATCGATAATGCGAATAGGCTAGTATTGCACTTGTCTGCGTTGTGAGGGCACAACGGCATAGTTCTCATATAATAAGTGTTGGATACTTATGCAAGTGCGATAGGAGGTCGTGTTCACCGATGGTACGGGAAACAGCTTCGCTCTGGATAGACCCTTCGGAATCCCATTGGTATTATGAATATGTGTCTATGGGAGGCCGAAATCAAGGTAGGTGTGTATAGTCTTAACCTGAGACTTACATCGCTAATGCTTACGACAATCGATATACTTTAGTTGAGGTCGTCTAGGACTGTAACCGGTTCTGTGTACGCCAATGCCGGGTATATTGAGAATCGTAATGTATTGGATGTGATGTCAAGACGGAAGTGTCACTCCAGTCATAATGGAGATGATGTCACGCAGGATACGGTATTAGTGCTCTAAAGTGATGCGCATCCAATCGTGATATTATGACCAGGTCATGAATATCCGATTATAGAGACTAGTTACCAGACATCCGATATGTGTTTCGGATGGGGCAAACACTTATCCAGCCCCAGCCCTAGCACGTGATTATCCGATACTGGGCCGATATGCACAATACATTAGTATACTGTTGGAATTTAATCAAGTCCACAAGATCACAAACAATGCATAAAAATCACATATGAACACATCAAAGGAGGTGGCGGAATCAACTCACATTGAATTTCGGTTTTGATGTTTGAAGAACAAGGTGCGATTTTTGCTCCCTCCAAGTCACGGCAATGGCTCTCCAAGGCAGTGGGCTGTGCGATTTGGACTGGTTCGGCTTCCTCCATGTTCGGCCATGCATGAACTCCATTAAAGCTCCATGCTTCAAGCTTCCATGCTCAAAGATTTCGTTTCCCTATCACCTATATACAACTCAAGGTGTGCTAGCACTTCTGTTTTGCAACAAAAACATCTCCCAATTGCTTCTCTTTTGCGTCGGCAGTGACCAAAATGGAGAAGAACAATTTTGGCTCAAAGCCGTGTGTAAGGGAGAAGAGAAAGATGAAGAGTTTTGGCTCCATTTTGTGTAAAAACGTGAATGCCAAAAACCAAGAGAGAGGGTCACGTGTATGACCAAAAATTTGACCAAAAACCGTGTACTACTTCTAATTGTCCAAGAGAGAGAATGATTTTTATATACATATATCTTTATTCCATTTACCAAGTAAATGAATAAAATATATATACAAAAGTCCTATCAACTTTCAAACAATCACCTTTCTTTATTCACATCATGTCACTTTAATAAAGTGACAACATGTCATATCACATCACTCAAAGTGACAATTGATTTGACGCATGATGTGACAAACGATTTGACGCTTGATGTGACTCGCGTGCCGCGTTCGAATTCGAAATGCGAACGCGCTCGCAATCACTCTCGGGCTCGGGTTCGCTAATTCCAAATTAACGAATTTTCCGTCGCGTCGTAATTAAATGATTTACGCCTAGCGAATTCACTATTCACGTCGCTAACGAATTAATTCTAAATTAATTCGTTCGCCCGAATTAAAATCTAATTTTAATTCCGCGTCGAAATCCAATTTCTAATAATATATCGAATATATTTTTTATCGATTAATTCCAAATTAATCGTTCTCTCTCTTTAATTAATATTTTATCCCAGATAAAATATCTCCGCAAGTAATCCCAGATTAATTTTCTCTCTCATCGAATTAATCCCAGATTAATTATATCTCTCTCTTCTAATTAATCCCAGATTAATCAAAGTGCGAGTCATACGTCATCGGTGAATCTTCAGGAAGCGACCCATGAGATCTCCGGATATGTTGGCAGTAAATACGATCGTCGGACTGTCCGAACACGTAAGTACCTCGTACTACGTTTATATCGATTTACAAGACAAGGTTGGCTTCTAGCACAAGCGCCATGCCTACCCAATTCTCCAAAATATTCTTACAGGAATATATAGATCTGTATCAAGCGTAGTATACCGTAGTATTGTGTATATCGGCCCAGTATCGGATAATCACGTGCTAGGGCTGGGGCTGGATAAGTGTCTGCCCCGTCCGAAACACATGTCGGATGTCTGGTAACATAGTCTCTATAATCGGATATACATAACCTGGTCACAATATCCCGATTGGTTGCGCAACACTCAAGAGCACTAGTACCGTATCCTGCGTGACATCATCTCCAAATGACTGAAGTGACACTTCCATCTTGACATCACACCCAATACACTACGACTCTCTGATAAACCCAGAAGTGGTGTACACAGAACGATTAAAGCCCCCTACCACCAAGACCAAAGTTTATCGATTATCGTAAGTATTAGCGATGCAAGTCTCAGGTTAAGACTATACACACCTACCTCGATTTCGGCCTCCCATAGACACATAGTCATAATACCAATGGGATTCCGAGGGGTCTATCCAGAGCGAAGCTGTTTCCCGTACCATCGGTGAAACACGACCTCCTATCGCACTTGCATAAGTATCCAATACTTATATATATGAGAACTATGCCGTTGTGCCCTCACAAACGCGCACAAGTGCAATACTAGCATATTCCGCATTATCGATGTCCAGTCTCGATAATACTACGGCTAGGGATATTTAATGATTAAACCTTCGGGGACTGATACTGTCTCATATCATTCTCAGTCCAGGTACTAATCATAGGGACCCTCTCTCTTCATTAATATCTATGGTGATCTAATCACAAATGATGAGAGTGCAATTTCCTTATTACATAGTTAATTTGCTACAACAACACAATGATCTGTGCAAATAGTGACGCTATGGGTCATTTTGTCCAACATATACTACGCTTGATACAGATCTTAATATTCTTAAATGGATATGTCCGGAGAATTGGGTAGACTTGGTGCTTTGCTAGGAGTCGACCTTGTCTCGTAAATCGGTAGAACGTAGTACTTGGTACGTACGTGATTCGGACACTCCGACGACCGTATTTACTGCCAGATTATCCGGGGATCTCATGGGTCGCTTCCCGATAATCCACCGATGACGCACAACTCGCACTCTTGAATAATCTGGGATTATACAGAAGAGAGAAAATTAATCTAGGATTAATAACGGAGATATTTTATCTGGGATAAAATGTCGTCTAAAGAGAGAGAACGATTAATTCGGAATTAATCGATGTATTAATATATTCGATATATTAGACGAAATTAGATTTCGACGCGGAATTAAAATCAGATTTTAATTCGGGCAAACGAGTTAATTTAGAATTAATTCGTTAGCGACGTAAATAATAATTTCGCCAGGCGCAATTATTTATTTAAATTCGATTGAATTAACGTCGCGACGTAAGCTCGGTATTTCGGAAATATCGAACCCGAACGCGTAAGTGCACGTGGGCCCACTTTCATTTGGAAACATGTGGGGCCCACATGACACATGTCATTCTAATGCTTTGCATGTAGATTGTGTACATTGCACTCAATGTCATTGCATGGAGTTTGAGTGTTTGACACTCTAAGCCATTGCATGTTATGTGTCATAATTTTATTATTAATTTAATGAAAATTATGGCATAAATATAAATTGATTTTTGGTAAATCATTTTAATTCAACACAACACATTTTTCTCTCTCAAAATGCTCTCTTCTCTCACGCCCAAATGGGGCAAACTGCTCACTGTTTTTCATCACAAAAACGTGAACAATAGGGAAGCAAGAGTGGATTTTCATGGTGAAAATTCAAGTGCTAGCACACTTACAAGTCTTGCGAAGGTGGTAGGGAGGTTAGACCATGAGACGGGATCCATCCAACGAAGCTAGGAGCTCCATTTCTTCACTCAATTTTCTGTTTTTGTAGGCAGTGGGCTGCTGCAGTGGGCTTACAAAGGCAGTGCGTTTTTGGGCTTGAATCGTCTCCAAATCGACATAACCGATCAATGTGAGTATTCCGCTACCTCCGTTGATGTGTTCACACATAATTTCATGTCTTGATTTGATCTTGGGACCTTAGATAATTACCAACAATGTAACACCCCAAGACCACTAGTTTCAGGGACAATAATGGCTTGCTTCGCGGGACGGCGATACATAATGCCCCAAAGTCATGGATTTGCACTCTTAGCTCTAGTTAGACGTACGGGGGACAATGATATGTAACGCCCCCATATGTTTAATCTTTCAGAGATAGATCAATTATAAGATATCACATTTTCAGAAAATAGTTTTCTGAGATCGAATTTTAGAAACAGTTTTCAGAAAGCCGACATTTCAGAAATAGTTTTCAGAATAGATCTTTCAGATATAAGTTTACAGAACCAGAGTTTCAAAAGCAGATTTTCAGAAAGATAAGTTTTATAAAAGAGATTTCAGACAAGTTCTTTCAGAAAATGAGTTCCCCCATTTTCAATTTCTTTGTTTTGCAAGTATTCTTGGAGGACGAGCTCGGGAGGTCGGGTACTGATGCAGTTACTAGGTTATGGAGTCCACCAGTTCATGTATGAAAGAGTGAAAGTCCAGTTAGAGTCAAGTATAAGACATGTATTAGTCTCGGGTTATGTGATAGTCCTTGTAAGTAAGTCTATTAAGTATACAGTTATTGAAATTGAGTTTGCATGTTTTGTTATTTAATTTGGGCTACGGTCCCATACATAAGATATTTAAATAGAGAAATGAGTATTAGTAATGTTCATGATTATAGAGTCAGAGGCTCAGGGGAATAGTATGGCCTATTCTCTACCGGTAACATCTACCAGATCAGGTATGTTACAACCCATGAAAGGGGTATGAAGTTCCCAATTGCCCGAAGCGGAAGCAGTGGGGAAGCCCAAGGTCGTGGGAATAACAGTTCCGAGAGCCAAATTAGGAGTTGGTTCCAGAAGGAGATGAAAATATGGGAGGAAAAAGTTAAAAGGGGGATACAAAGTTACCAACATGTGGAGACAGTGTCCCCTTTCACGAATGAGATATTGGAGGTTGAGTTCCTAATGATGTTCACCATGCCCTCGATGGATGTCTATAAGGGCAACACGGACCCCGAGTCCCACATTGAGAAGTTTGTATTGTTGATGGAAATTCAGGGATTTATAGGGAGGCCATCTGCAAGCTATTACCATTGACTTTTGGAGGATCAGCTAGCTTGTGGTTCAGGAATTTGACTTCGGGGAATGTTAGCAGCTTTTCCAAACTAAAGAAGTCATTTGTGAGCCATTTCAAACAGGCGTGCGTACTAAAGAAAACAGTGGGGTCGCTGAGGTTGATGAAGCAGAGGGACGATGAGCCTTTGAAAATCTTTATTGATAAATACCAGGACTTGGTATTGGAGGTCGGGGCGTATGAGTCCCCGAGGCAGAGGGAATTCAGGTCAATGACTCAAGATAATCCAACACAGGGGAAAAGTCTCCCGATCCAGGTCACTCAAGTTGCTGGAGGAATAACGTACACCACATTTAACAGACCGATGTCTCAGATAGCTTGGGAGATCCAAGATAAGGGCCTACTAAACGAGCCTGACCCGAGGATGTTTTCAATTGAGAAGAAAGATGGTAGGGCTTATTGCGTGCACCACAATGTAAAATGACATGTCACGGAAAGATGCAGAATCTTGTAGGAGCTGGTGAAAGATTTGGTAAGGAATAGCTACCATAACATGTATGTAGACCACAAGACTATGAAGGCCAGACAACGCTAATAGCGACGATCATCATGGAATATTAAGAGAACCAATGAGCAAGGTGGACTCGATCAGTTTCCATAGTGCCTCATACTTATTATGCTCATTTAGCAGCTTTCCGAGCTCGTTAATATATAGAGGGTGGAACATCCAATGGTAGATTGACGAGTGGGAATTGGAGAAGTAATCAGCCGTAAAATTGAAGGCCCAAGTTTAATCATGTGTAGACATTACATTTTTTCACGAACCCGATGATGAGCCTCGTATGAAGGCACTATCTGAAAAGTTACGGAAGTTGCGAAAAATGAATGCTGGAAGGAAGGAAAACCACCAAAATGAGCCCCTAATCGAATTCAAACTCACTAGCCAGCCTCGGATTCACTTAGTCAGCTTCTACTTCAAACCATATCCCGGACATGCATATGTCCCTACTTCGGACCTCCCATACAGCCCATGCAATCGGCCCATGTAATCCATGCAGCCCAAAGCCACATGCACGACAAATCCACTCATCAAATCACTTCCCAAACTTAACAAAGATTTGAAATCCCCTTATTGCCAAATATGCAAGATCATAGACCTAAACTAGAAAGAATTATCACTTCCTAATATAAGTGATTTGAGTATCCCTTATAAATCTCTTAAGCACCTTATATGGAAAGGGAGATCTTGACACAAAAGGAAGGAGAGAGTCCACCATAGAGAGAGTGGTGATAACTTGAAGAATAAAAAAAACCTTAGGAGGCAGCAGCTATAAGAAAAAGGGGGAGGAGAACCGAGAGGGGAGAACAAAAATTAGGAACAAAAAAATGAAAGCAAAGAAAAGAAACCAAAAAAAAAACAAAGAAGTGAAACAAAGAAAAACCTGAAGAGGCAGCCACCATCTTCACTGTAACCCTCATCAGCCCCCATCAACCATCCTTCCCCATGATAAACATCACCCCTACCATCCTCATCGTCCACCAGCGACAGCAGTGAAGAAGCAGAGACAGACGTGAACCAGTAGCTTAAGAAGAAACCAGCAACCAGAACATGAACCAGCAGCATGAAATAGAAGGCAGAAACCAGCGGCGTGAACCAGCAGTGTGAGAGGAAACCAGAATGTGGACCTGATGTTGTGAAGAAACCAGAACGTGAAGTAGAACGTGAAGAAGAACCAGAAACAGTGAATCAGCAATAGCAGACGTGAACCAAAAAATAGAAACTGGAAAACCCTAGACGTGAGAATGAGAAGAAACCGAGTGAGAGAGAGAATCAAACCAAACCTTGAAACCAAGCTTCGATCTTTCCGGCGATGGCCTAACGCACTTCCGAGAAAGCAACTTAAAAGGTAAGACTTGGGGGCACCCTTACCATATTTATTTTTATAGTTTCGGACACTGCATGTCTGGCTAGACGTGAAATACGTCCAGCCGGGTATACGAAGTCCTACATCAAAAATGACCAAATCTCTTGCCACATTTCTTCTTTGGCATTTTATTATTTATTTTTATCTATTTATTCACTTTTATTGTTATTTTATTATTTCGCCTTTATTTTGTTTATGGTTGTTCATGTTGACGATTATACGTATATGAATTGTTATATTATTTCGCGTCTATTTTTTTTATTTCCTTTTACATTGCATTGATGATTATGTGTGTTATTATCCTTTGCGGTATTTCGGATGGAACCCAGACGTAAATTCTGTAGCCGAATCCGAATAGACGGTAGTGCGGTCCGTACTTGGAACACAACTCCACGTTTCATTCGGGAAATACTCATTTATGCGTGTTGACCCCCCATTTTTTTTGCCATTTATCTTAATGAATCATTTACTTTTGAATTGTTTCCTTTAAGTTATGATCATTATTATTTCCATAACCCATCACGCACGACTTTTGTACTATTATTACTATCCCATTATGCTTTAAGTCATTATTGGTACTATTGCATGTTTTCTCCCACCTTAACATTGTTACTTCACATATGCGTTACATTTATTTATTGACGCTTTTCCTACTTTTGATTGTCAATTATAATTTTCGTTATCGTATCTCGTATTTCTTAATTTAATACACTTTTGGAATCACATTATTGTGACTATTATTTTGGTTCGGTATGTTGTTACATTTTTATTCGCTTTTATGCATGAATTGCATTAAGACTTGACTATACCATCATGTGAACCCGTACATTATACTGGCATAAGTAGGGGACCATTCCGAACCCAACGGTTTAAGGTCTTCCCTTACGAGGGGTGAGTGCGGCCTTAAATCTTTCCCAGTTCACACTGGGTGGTGACTTTTTCATTCTCTGGTTTAGTCCCTCGCGGGCTAATCCGTACTCTCTTGTCATGGTCGCTGAACATCACAGGCATAACGGTAAACCCCCATTCGCTCCTACAGATGGCGACTCCACTAGGTATAGAGCATCGGCCCTGAAACAATGCCTTGTAGTGTCCGTGGCTTTGGCTTTGGTTAACCAAGTCTCATATATTTTGCATACCCTTCTTACCCCTGATGGCGTCATGTATCGTTAAGTCGCTTTCACTCAAGACGGTGGATCATTATGTGATGATAACCATCACTCGTTCACACATACCGTAGGGTATAAAAAAGGCATGCTCACTTGGTCGCTCGAACCCTTGAGTGGGGAGACCTAGTTGTGTGCAACCCTTCGCCGATGAGAGCTTTATCCATACCCTTGTAAGCCCACATAGGAACCTTAGTTATGTGTCCAATAGAAGCTACCACATGCTTGTGTTTGGGTCCATTATTATTTGGATACATTTGGGCTTCTCGACATAGGATATGAACTTGTTGGGCCACTTAAACTGGGACGAGTGTATCTTATGATGTTTGGGCAAAAAGTTTTCAAAGTGACGACGGGCCTCCTTGTGTTTGGGCCCCCTATCATTTGAAGTTATTTAGCAACCTTATCGCAAAAGTGTAAACATGTTGGGCCTTTTCAACTAGGACAAGTTTACACCTGGCGATAATCTGATTGAACGCTTTAAAATGATAACGGGCCAACTTGTATGAAAACCTTTAGGGGCTTAGAAGGTCCAAACATGATCCGAATATGTATGATGTATGAGTCTGATATCCGCACTAGCTTTCATCTAGTAAGGGTACGTCTTGTTGTAGGACACAGAAATTGACGACGTTGTTATAGGCTCAAGGCCTAGTTGGGAGTACGGAGTAGCCCATGGGGGAACTAAACCGGAGAAATAACATGGAGTCACCACCCGGTATGAACCGGGAAAATGATTTAAGGCCGTATTCACCCCTCGCAAGGGATGACCTCAAACCGTTGGGTTCAGAATGGTCCCTTACTTATGCCACTTGTAATGATATGATTTGTGCAATAATATAACCAAGCCTAAGCAACATATATTTCCAAGGATAATCTACTTCTAAGTTCATGCATAAAAAAATAAGTTGGAATAACGGCAAGCATATAATTTCATAAACATATTATATTGATAAACACAGAGACGCAAATAAACAATCATTGTACAAGCATGCATATTAAAGAGAGGCAATTAAGTGCATAAATATTGAAGAGAGCTAACTAAACATATGATGGGGAAGGGAATGACTAAGGGAACAAACATGCATGAAACATGAAAAAAGAATCTATCCAGTGTGTGCGCATTCGTGTAGCGTTCGTAAATGCATTCGAACGGTAAACAGAATGCAAGCGTTCAAGTAGCGTTTGATAACGTGTT
This sequence comes from Zanthoxylum bungeanum, assembly GCA_019454045.1. Classification (NCBI taxonomy): domain Eukaryota; kingdom Viridiplantae; phylum Streptophyta; class Magnoliopsida; order Sapindales; family Rutaceae; genus Zanthoxylum; species Zanthoxylum bungeanum. Next base: position 12,130 of record SKCR01006311.1, read on the forward strand.
CGAACGATAAACAGAATGTCTGCGTTCGTATAGCGTTTGATAACGCATTCGAACGAGATGAGACCTGATGTATGATACAATAAAATACATGCGTGTTTGAGTAGCGTTCGTAAACGTGTTCGAATGGTAAACATAATGCAAGCGTTTGAGTAGCGTTCTGAGGCGCGTTTGAATTGAAATAAGACAGAATGCATACGTTCGTGTAGCGTTTGTAAACGCGTTCGAACGGAATAAGACAGAATGTATATGTTCATATAGCGTTCGTAAACGTTCGAACGAGATTTCCAAAATGGCATCTGAAATGACACAAACACATATATGGATAAACAAATACACAATGTAGGACCTTGTGTGCCCGATGGAACACATTTCACATTCAATCAAGTACATCTCGTCCGGCGCAGTAAAATATCGTGGAAAAGGTAGCCTTTTAGACATTTCCCTCGATTAGAGGACCTTTAATCCACCCTAGTTAGCCCATGAGCACAAGAATACAATGCATGCGTAAATAAAGCAATGATATGTAAAGGGTAAATGACATAATAAAAGGCGCGGCAAAACATCGTGGTAAAGGTAACCTTCAGGCATTTCCCTCGAATAGATGACCTTTAATCCACCATAGTTAGCCCATGCGCATTATGTTACAATGCATATAAAATAAAGACAATAGTAATATAAGACCTCGTATGCTCGATTAAACATATCTCACATTCAATCAAACATGCTCCGTCCGGCGCGGCAAAACATCATGGAAATTGTACCCTTTAGGCATTTCCCTCGAATACAGGACCTTTAATCCACCGTAGTTAGTCCATGCGCACTATATCATCATGCATAAATAAGTAACATGCAGAAAGTAATAGCATACTAACGACTAAATCATGCTTAAAAATAAATAACATACTAGCAACCCAATCATGCTCGAATACAAGGTTGGATGAAACAAAATGTGTGAATCTCTCAAGTGGTACGTGGCATTGTATCCCGAGTGAAAAACGCAATACCGTCCATTCGGATTCGGCTACGAAATTTATGTCCGGGTTCCCATCCGATATACCACAAGAGAGAACAAATGTTCCATTCATTCAAGGACCACAACATATATCAACAAACGACTCTCATGCGAAGGAATTCTAATAAACAACAAAAAAGATGAGAATAAATAAGAAGGGTGCCCTTAGGTCTAACCTCTTAGGTCTTCTCTCGAAAGTACGTTACACGGTCATCGGAAGGGTTGATGCTCCGCAACTCCTCCGGTTCACTGGTCCACTGCTCTCGTTCGCTGCTTCACTATTTTGAGCTGTCGTTTCCTCTGTTTTATTGCTGTTTCTTGCGGTAATTTAAAGGTTTTAAAGTGCAGATTTTTTTGTCACTGTTTTGCTATATTAAGGGACTGTTTTTGGCTAATGTTTTCGGTGTTTGGGCTGTTGTTTGGGGGTGATTTTTCGGTCACTGCAGTGCAGTTTCGAGGACTATTTTCGGTGGTTACGGTGGTGTGTTTTAAGGCAGTTTATTTGGTCACTGCAGGGCTATTTTAGAGGGCTGTATGCGTGCAAGGAATAAGTGTTTACAGGTGATGTTTTCGGTTGCTAGAGGGAGGAGGAGAAGAGAATTATTTTGCTTGCTATTCTTGTCTTGGGCGTGTAGAGCTAGAGACATGAGTGAGGGGTTGTGTTGTCGAGAATGGGGGCTGTTTGTGAGGGGTTGTGTTGTCGAGAGTGAGGGCTGTTTGTGAGGGGTTGCGTTGTCGAGAGTGAGGTTGAAGGCTTAGAGCATTAGGGTTTTTTTTGTGTTTTTGTTGTGAGAGTCTAGCTAGGAGAGGCAAGGGTTGAGTTTGTGTCTCTTTTTATAGGCAAAGGCTATGGCTCCCATTCTGTGAATAGGAAATGAATCATGCAATCAATGGTGTCATCTCCTAATTAGTATCTCACACGGAAAATATCTAGTTAATTAGGGATATGATTTGGCTTGATTAGGAATATGATATATTTGATTTTATTTGTTTTGTTTTGTTTTATTTAGTTTTGTGAATTATTTAGATTGGAATGTGATTTATTTAATTTATGAAGGATATTATTTTAATTTGTGACATGTTTTAAATGTTTTAATTATTTTTGGTGGGTTTTGGTGGGCTAATTGGGCTTGGGAGTGAGGCTAGCAACAAAACCAGAAGTACCGACACTGTTCGAATGCCTATTCGAACTCTACACGAACCCCCGCAATCTGCTTTATGTTCAAACGTGTTCACGAACGTAGCACGAACGAAAGCAGTGAACATGTGAATTGAATCTGATGACATACTTATTCTGAATTTCCCCTTCCCACATTCGTTTCCCGTGACTTCTACAACCTAAAGAATAGTGCCTCCGTATGAGACTCACCATCAGGACTTATATGCAAAAATTCAGTGCCTATAGTCACCCCCACTTTGATGGGACTTGTGCAGTGTGTGACAATGACAATCCTATCAAAGTTGTGCAATGTATTTTTACTTACCTGGCTCGCCAGGTGCCACCTGACTTGCCTTCTGCTTCGAACTGAGTTGATCTGGTGGTCCATTTTCGAACTGTGCTCCAATTTTGGAGCGCCATTTTCGGTATCTGTTGTGTATACTCCTTTTGGAGCACCATTTTCGGCATCTATCGTGTGTGCTCCATTTTTGGAGCGCCATTTTTGGCATCTGTTGTGTGTGCTCCATTTTGGAGCGCCATTTTCGGCATCTGTTGTGGTCCATTTCCGAACCGTGCTGTGCGAGAATGTGGCTCATTATTGAACCGTTACTTGATGTGATGGTCTTTGCCGCTACAAACCTACGAATACAAAACAAAAAGTACATGTATATGATATGTATGCATGTATGCATGGATATGTTTCCTATTCCGATTGGTTAGGCCTTCCTTAGTCCATTTCCGAACCGTGCTCCATTTTCGGAGTGCCATTTTCGGCATCTGATGATGTGTAGGCCTCGACCCTGGGACGTATCCTAGAACTACAAATGCTGATACAGTGGGTCCACGACACTGGGACGCATCCCAATAACTGTAACGGACAACGAGGACCTCGAGCCTGGGACACATCCCAATACCGCTGACAATGTGGGTCACGACCTTGGGACGCATCCCAAAACTGATGATGTAGGGGGCCTCGACCCTGGCCTCGACCCTGGGACGCATCCCCAAAACTGCTGATGATGTGGGTCACGACCCTGGGACGCATCCCCAAAACTACTGATGATGTAGGTCACGACCCTGGGATGCATCCCTAAAACTACTGATGATGTGGGTCACGACCCTGGGATGCATCAGCAAAACTGCTGATGATGTGGGTCACGACCTGGGACTTATCCCTAAAACTGATGCTGGTATAGGTCTCGCCCCCGGGACTCACCCCTAAAACTGATGATGATGTGGGTCATGACCTTGGGACTCATCCTTAAAACTGCTGATGATGTGGGTCACAACCCTGGGACGCATCCCCAAAACTGATGCTGATATGGGTCTCACCCCCAAACCAATGCTGATATGGGCCTCGCCCCGAAACTGATGCTGATGTGCGCCTCGCCCCCAAACGGATGCTGATATGGGCCTCGCCCCCAAACTGATACTGATGTGGGCTCACCCCCTAAACTGATACTGATATGGGCCTCGCCCCCAAACTGATACTGATAAGGGCCCCGCCCCAAAACTGATACTGATAAGGGCCCCGCCCCCTGTGATTCATTCCTGAAAACTGCTGACATTGTACTATTGCTGCTTCTGGTTGGCTTGCCTTTGATGTTTTCTCTTCTTCTTTGAAACCTGTGATTACAAAACAAAACAAACACAAAAAGGAATGCAAATACGTCACGTGTATACATGCATGCATGAATGAATTTCCTATCCCGTTGGGTTAGGTCTTTCACCAATTCCATTGGTGACTGTTCGGTCTTCTCTTCCTTGCCATACAGTTTTCTGTTCCTCGGTTTCCTTTTCCCGATATCCATGTTTGCTAAATTCTTTTTGACAAACTTTTTATTTTTAATCTCTAACCCAACGGATATCTACGATGGCTTTTAAGACACAGGGGTTAACATGATGCATGTATGCATGAGATGCGTGCGATGCACGGAATATATAAGCCTATTAATATTTTTATACTAGTTGGCCCATTATCATTTTAAAGTATTCAATCATACTATTGCGCGATGCAAACTTGTCCCAGTTGAAAAGGCCCAACATGTTTACACTTTTGCGATAACATGGCTAAATGACTTCAAATGATAAGAGGCCCAAACATAAAATGGCCCATCGGAATTTTAGAAGCTTTTGGCCCAATTGTCAAAGGACATTTAAATGGCCCAACAAGTTCATATCTCTTGACAAAAAAGTCCAATTAAATCCAAATGATGATGGTCCTAAACACAAGCATAAAGAAATAATTTCTATGGGTCATACAACTATGGTTCACATGTAGGTTTCAGGAGTGTAAACAAAGGCTCCCATTGACGAAGGATTGCCCACAACTAGGACTCCCCACTCAAGGGTTCGAGCGACCAAGTGAGCGCACCTTTTTTATACCTTACGGTACGTGCCAACGAGTTATGGTGCGTGACCGACTATCAAATGGATTTCCCGTTGTAGATTCCCCAGAGGGAGGGCGGAGCGAACTCTCTTACAAACCCAAGCCTCTTAGGCTCTTGTCGCTTGGTGACGGGAATAAACAACGAGTCCTCCAAATTAGTCCATCACAGTAAGCTACGAGTAATGATTATTTAGGTGCCTTCAGCTTTTCCTTCTAGAAAGGTAGTGAATGAAGAAAGAAACCAAACCATTACTTAGCTCTAATAATGCCTTTGATTAAACCCCTTTCGACCCACAATAGACACAGTTACCTAAAGCACAAATCATAATCAGTACAAGACATTATTTCGGGGCCAATTCTCTATCCCCAGTGGAGTCGCCAGACAGTAGGACACAGAAATTGACAACGCTGTTCTAGGCTCGCGGCCTAGTTGGGAGTACGGAGTAGCCCACAGGGGAACTAAAGCAGAGAAATAACATGGAGTCGCCACCCGGTGTGAACCGGGAAAATGATTTAAGGCCACACTCACCCCTCACAAGGGAAGACCTCAAACTGTTGGGTTCGGAATGGTCCCTTACTTATGCCACTTGTAATGATATGATTTGTGCAATAATCTAACCAAGCCTAAGCAACATATATTTCCAAGGATAATCTACTTCTAAGTTCATGCATAAAAAAATAAGTTGGAATAACGGCAAGCATATAATTTCATAAACACATTATATTGATAAACACAGAGACGCAAATAAACAATCATTGTACAAGCATGCATATTAAAGAGAGGCAATTAAGTGCATAAATATTGAAGAGAGCTAACTAAAAATATGATGGGGAAGGGAATGACTAAGGGAACAAACATGCGTGAAACATGATAAAGGAATATGTCCAGTGTGTGCGCGTTCGTGTAGCGTTCGTAAATGCGTTCGAATGGTAAACAGAATGCAAGCGTTCGAGTAGCGTTTGATAACGCGTTCGAACGAGATGAGACCTGATGCATGATACAATAAAATGCATGCGTGTTCGAGTAGCGTTCGTAAACGCATTCGAATGGTAAACAGAATGCAAGGGTTCGAGTAGCGTTCTGAGGCGTGTTTGAATGGAAATAAGACAGAACGCATACGTTCATGTAGCGTTCATAAAGGCGTTCGAACGGAATAAGACAGAATGCATACGTTCATGTAGCATTCGTAAACGCGTTCGAACGAGATTGCCAAAATGGCATCTGAAATGACACAAACACATATATGGATAAACAAATACACAATGTAGGACCTTGTGTGCCCGATGGAACACATTTCACATTCAATCAAGTACACCTCGTCCGGCATGGCAAAACATCATGGAAAATGTAGCCTTTTAGACATTTCCCCCGATTAGAGGACCTTTAATCCACCCTAGTTAGCCCATGTGCACAAGAATGAAATGCATGCGTAAATAAATCAATGATATGCAAATGGTAAATGACATAATAAAAGGCGCGGCAAAACATCGTGGTAAAGGTAACCTTCAGGCATTTCCTTCGAATAGAGGACCTTTAATCCACCCTAGTTAGCCCATGCGCATTATGTTGGTTTCTAATTAGGTCCCAAGAATGAAATCAAGCATAAAAACGCATGTGAATACACGAAGAAATATGGCGGAAACATACTTACAACGATCGGATTGGATGCGACGAAGAACACAAGCCTTGCTCCCTTGATGAAGCTCTCAGCAGTGAGCTGTTGTGGCAGTGGGCTGCTCGGCTTCACTGCTTGTTGTTCCTCCAAGATCCGGCCATGGATGTCCTTCATTGAAGCTCCAAGCTTTTGAAGTGTATTCCAAGCTCATAAATTCGGTTCCCTATCACCTTAGGATAACTCATGTGTGTGCTAGCACTTTGATTTTGCAACAAAATCACTCTCTTGCTTCTCTTCTTGTATTCGGAAGAACCAAAATGGAAGAAGAAAAAAGAAGATGGCTCAAAGCCGTGAGAGAAGAGGAGGGAAAAAAGGGTTTCCTAGAAACCGTGAGTGATGGAGAGAGAGAAGAAAGAAAAAAAAAATGTTTTTATATATTTGATTTTCCAAAAATCAAATACCAAAAACCTTTTTCCATTTCCCAAAATTCAAAAAGCAAAAAACCAATTAATTCTTTTCAACTATCACATCAATCACTCAATCAATCAATCAAATTGTCACATCACTCAAAGTGACATGTGATTTGACGCTTGATGTGACTAGAGATTTGACGCTTGATGTGACTTGCGTGCCGCATTCGAATTCGAAATGAGAATGCGCTCGCAAACACACTCGGGCTCAGGTTCGCTAATTCCGAATTAACAAATTTTCCGTTGCGACATAATTAAATGATTATGCCTAGCGAAATCACTATTCACGTCGCTAACGAATTAATTCTAAATTAACTCGTTCGCCCGAATTAAAATCTAATTTCAATTCCATGTCGAAATCCAATTTCGTATAATATATCAAATATATTATTTTATCGATTAATTCCAAATTAATCGTTCTCTCTCTTTAATTAATATTTTATCCCAGATAAAATATCTCCGTAATTAATCCCAGATTACTTTTCTCTCTCTTCAAATTAATCCCAGATTAATTAAAGTGCGAGTCATACATCATCGGTGAATCTTCGGGAAGCGACCCAAGAGATCCCCGGATATGTTGGCAGTAAATATGGTCGTCAGACTATCCGAACACGTAAGTACCTAGTACTACGTTTATACCGATTTACAAGAGAATGTTGGCTTCTTGCAAAGCGCCATGCCTACCCAATTCTCGAGAAATATCCTTACAGGAATATATGATCTATATCAGGCGTAGTATACGTAGTATTGCGTATTTCGATCCAATATCGGATGTCATGTGAAAGGCCTGGGGCTGGAAATGTGTCAGCCCCGTACGAAGCACATATCGGATCTCTGGTAACTAGTCTCTATAATCGGATAAACATGACCTAGTCATTTTATCCCAATAGCTGCAGCATATAAGAGAACGAGTTCCATATCCTACGTGACCATCATCTCGACTATGACTGGAGTGATACTTCCGTCTTGACATCACACCCAACACACTACTATTCTCAATATACCCAATAGAGGCGTACACAGAACCTGTTAAAGCCCAGAACGATCGCAACCAAAGTATATTGATTGTCGTAAGTATTAGCGGTGAAAGTCTCAAGTTAAGACCAATACACCTACCCTGATTGCAGACTCCCATAGACACATAGTCATACTACCAATGGGATTCCGCGTGGTCTATCCAGTGCGAAGCTGTTTCCCATACCATCGGTAAAACACAACCTCCTATTACACTTGCATGAGTATCTTATACCCAAATATATGAGAATTATGTCGTTGTGCCCTCACAACGCGCACAAGTGTAATACTAGTCTTTTACGCATTTATCGATGTCCAATCTCGATAATAATCTGACTAGGGATATTGAATGATTTATCCTTCGTGGACTGATACTGTCTCATATCATTCTCAATCCAGGAACAAATCACATGGACATCTTATCATTTATATATCTTGGTGATCTAATCACAAATGATAAGAGTGCAATCTCTTTTGTCACATAGTTAATTTGTACAACAACACCATGATCTGTACAAATAGCGCTATGGGTCATAATTGTCCTACAATCTCCCACTTGTCCTATAGCCAGTCATTCGAGTGTCTGACACCCGAACCATGTACGGTTGGCTCAAACTGCTGAGAAAAGTCTTTCTTCAGCGGATTTACATGATTATCATCTAATGCGATTTATTCGATCATCACATCGCCACGATGTATGATCCGAACGAATCAGATGACTATCGAAGTATGTATCTGGATCGTTGATGAGACCATTAATTCTTTAGCTTGTGCTGAAGCCTAGCTCAGGTGCTAATAGAACTGTATCTAATCTAATTAGATTTGTTATCGACCCAAATGGCTTCTATTGCTGCCTCAGCTGCAGCAATAACCCGCATTTGTTGTTTATTCGGTAACAGTATCTTGCTTGGAAGATTTCCAGCTCACTGTTCCATTATTCCAACTTTATAGTACCGTTGTCACGACTTATAGTCATTTTCATGAAAGCCAAGCTTTCACCGATTATATTATGGGAATATCATTTCCAAGAAATGGTATATCATCATTACTCAGGACATTCACTGTCAGTGCGCTCCCACTAACCTCCTTATATGCACAAGAATTATTTTCGTTTTGAATTAAATCATACACCATTATGATTACATCAAAACGATAATTCCAAGAACTTAATGCTTGCTTCAATCCATCTATGGATCGAATAACTTGCAAACCTAGTTTTCTTGTTATTATTCGACAAAACCGTCAAGATGTTGTAAACATCCTCCGAAAGGTTTCCGTTAAGGAAAGCGGTTTTGGCATTCAGCTGCCACATTTCTTGAATGAAACATGCAGCATCAGCAAGCATTGTCGAAATGGATTTGCAGTGGCAAAAGGTAAAAGGTTTCGTCGTAATCAACACAATGTTGATTACTCTACCTTTTCGCTATAAGCCTAGCTTAGTACGATGGTATGTTGACATCCATGTATGTCTTCCTTGAAGACTTATTTATGTATCACACTAAGTATCTAAACTTAGGTATCTACGGTTAAAACAGCGACTTTCGTCCCGTTTTCAATTCGCAGATTAATCTCAATATAAGTCAGTATCCTGCTCATAGCAGATTCTGAACATCAGTACATATTTTATGTATCACACTAAGTATCTAAAATCTAATTTTAATACTAGTAGTGAACATATTTATGACAAACATATTTGAAGTCAGAGCCTTGCTCGTCTTCAATTCCTTCTTGGGACATGTCCTTTTATCTTCCTAGAAGATTATAAAGATTTTGCCTTTTCCATTTTCCACACTCCAGAAGCCTTTGGCCAAGCCTTGGCATTCTGGAATATCGAAGTAAGGTGCGCCTTGCGCTACTTGCCTTATTGCAAACTTTGACTTTGTCTCCTTGAGAATAGTCATTAACTCTCCAAGAGTTTATTATTGCAATATTTACTTCTAAAATCTAAGTATAGATTTATGAAGATCCTTCAATTTCAATATCATACTTTAAGAATCTAATCCTTAGTTCTGATAAATAAATTAAGGAGTCTATATGACAAGTATAATGGATTAAGTACTAAAGTTATCATTACATGAATATTCCAAATATCATGTTCCACTTATTTGCTTAACTCCAGGCTTAGGCCTAATATGTTATTTTATCAAATAAAGTAACTTGTTAGTTTCCAGGACCATCCTGAAACTTTATTCCCAATTTGAAAATTATAGTCGTTTAAATACATTTTCACCCAGGATTATGTTTTAAACACTAATCTTTCAATTATATCTTGATTCTAATAGTCTAACTATTTAATCAACGATTTGTGGTACAATATATTATAATGATTATTATAGTCCAACTATACAATGAAATATAATTTAAATTAATTAACCTCAATTACATTGATTACTATAATCCAATTATAAAATAAACTGTAAATTGAAATTAATTAATTCAAATATATTGATTACTATAATCCAATTATATAATCAACTATAATACAGTCCAACTGCTTTATTAAAACAACAATTTAAATATTAGTCCAACTAACATTTAATTTAACGACGAAATAATTTGAAATGAGCGCGTATGGCAAGTTACTAAACGAATATTGCAAATTCAATACTTGCCTCCCACTATTTTTTGGCGAGCCTATACCTTCTGTCGAGTACTCGGGAAACCGTGTTTCCTAGTGGGCTAGGATCCCGTTAAATATCACACATTCTTGACTTTGGCCAACAAATTGTATGATAATTAACTAGGTAGATCTCTAAGATCGATTGGATCCAATCCAATTCCTAGATCCGGTAGGGGACATCCAAGTCCGAAACATATATCTTATATATGCCAATACATCCAATGTATTACCTAACCTTTTTCCTCTGAATCAACTAAGCCCTGGCTTTGTCACAACAAACTTAGTGATCCCAGTTAAGTGCGACCCATTGACCATGGAAAGTTTCGTAGTCAATGTCGATGGACAAGAAGTGGTCTTGACTTTGGCCAACAAACCACAACTTGGACAAGACACCAATATGGAACAAAGCTCTCGTGATTCAAACACATCCTCGACAGACAAAGGCCTTGACTTTGGCCAACAAGCCAATGCCAGTCTTGGATCTTGAGTAAGAATCACTCATGGAAGGAAAAATACTTAATATTTAGCGAGGGTTTTTCGCGTGCAAATTGGCAACCAATTTATTATCTTTGTTAAGGTCTCATCATCATACACCCTTAAAAATTCATTCTAAACACATAATAAAGAGCATATGATAAAATAATAATGATATGCGGATGGATACTTTACACATTGATCCTAGATCAAATCTCTCCCTTTCCTCTCTCCCGCTAGCACAAGTATTTACTTCTACCAGTTACACTACACGTCTAAAGAAACCTTATTTACATTTAGGGGAATAGGTGAGAAGAGAAATACAATGACAAATGAGGTAATAAGCTGGACATGCAGGTCCAATTAATAAATTTAAAATTTATTACAACAATTTCCAAAATTGCCTTACTCATCTAATATCCATCCGATATACATTATTCATGCATCGCAACCATGTATTCACACAATCATGTTATCAATCAATCTAATCCAATTAATTAATCTGATAATTAGTGATCATCCAATGTTCAAACAACGATTTGATTTTACGCGAGTCAAACTCGTTTTGCGAATAAGTACTCAAAGTACGAATTCTTGAATTAAATTAAACTACAACATTAAATCCAATTTAATAAGTATTTAATACTAATTCTCTATTTAATTCCAAATTAAATATTACACTTTATTAATAAAACTTTTACGATTTAAATTCCAAATTTAATCGTTACGAGTCTCAAAGCCCGATTAACATCCAATGTTTATTTAATTAATGTCCAATGGGCTTTTAATTAATTTCTTTAAGGCATGGACTTTTGGTCAACTCGGTTCGAACCCAATAACCAAAGTCCAATCTGGGAGTTACCCCATAAGCCCAGAAATCAATTTAGGCCCAATTAAAATTAAGGTCCATTAAGTCATAATTGGACTTTATGGATGCGGTTTTGGGCCTAATTGGATCCAACCAATTTAGCCTAAACCTAACTTGGTACAACCAAGCCCAATAAGCCCAATTACAACCTTTAAGGCCCAATTTCCAAAATAAGCCCAAATTAATTAAATTAAACAAATCTAATTTCATAATTTAATAAACCTAAAGTGTATTACACAATTAATTACCCAATTAACATTTCTAAAACATCTATTAGCCTATTAATCATGCACTTTCACAACAAAACATGTCCAACACATTTTATCAAAAATCAAACCCATTTCATGTTTTCTCATTCTCGGCAATATAGGGGTTTTTCATTCCGATTCGGTTTCAATCCAATTGAATCCACAATCTGTTAGTGTTCCTAGAACATGCCAAGGATCTAATAAGCATGAAAACATGTTCATAAATTCAAAATAAGTTGCGGAATTACTTACATTGAATGGATTTGAGCTTTTAAAATTTTGAGAAGAAGATCCAAGATCCAAGATGCTTCCTTTGTTGATTCCAAGCTTTGAGTTGAAGATCTCCAAGATCCTTCCTTTGTTGATTCCAAGCTTTTGAAGTTGTTTCCCTATCACCTTAGTTGATTCCATGAAGTGCTAGCTTTGTTGATTTTGCAACAAAATCAAAGAGAGAAAGGAGATGAGATTCACGCACATATCATGTGTATTAGGGTTTGTGTTTTTGTTCCAAGTGTTGTATTACACAAGTGTGAAGAGAGAGAGCTAGGGTTTTGTTAAAGGGTTTTTACCCTTTTCACCAAAACCATGTAGTTGGGGTTTTGGTTTCACCTAAACCAAGTAGTTGGAAAGTAAGTGGTTTTGGCATAAATGCCAACCACTTTCCAACCACCACTTCACATGTGTGACATGTGTGAAGTGGGCCCCACCATTTTGAATTCAAAACTCAAAATGTCTCTACGAACATTTGTCGCTAAATAATTAAATCTAATTTAATTAAATAACGATGCCTCGCAAATATATTACGAACGTCGTTTACGAATTAATTCTAAATTAAAGTCCGACTTTAATTTCGTAACGAAATCCTATTCATATTAATATATCCAATATATTAATTTTAGCCCATATGAATAAATTAAATAGAAAAATCAAATTTAACCATTAAATTTATTTTACCTATTAATTCCAAATTAATCGCGTTCTCTCTCTTCCGAACACATTTAATCCCAGATTAAATAATACCTCAATTAATCC
>SKCR01006312.1:0-25162 GCA_019454045.1 Zanthoxylum bungeanum
AGTCTCACTAAGGTTACCGAGCAACTGTAAACTTTGACTGCCGCTATGGCTAATATGGATGTGCCCCGTGCTGGGGGAGGCTCTGAGAATGTGAGGCGTGAATAGCCTCCAAATAGGTTGAGTGATGATATCCATGTCTTCGATGATGATGTGGCTGAGTATGCCGCAGGAAGGATAGCTGGGTCCCAGGCCGAATTGTGGAAACTCCGAGATCAGGTAGAATCAGTTACCCGCAAGATGAGGGGTAAACATGAAGATTTGCTAGACTATGAGGCAATGACTTTTGAGGAGCAGCTGCCAGCTCAGTTCAAGATGCCTGACATAGCCAAGTTTAATGGGAACGGGGATCCGAGGGTCCATCTCCGACAGTATGTTTCTGTGATGAGTTCAGTGGGCCTGTCGCAACGTCAGGTTCAGAAGATGTTCGGGATGTCGCTTGAGGGAGCACCCGTGGTATGGTATCATGGCCTTCAGAGCAAGGTCAAGGATGATTGGAGGGCATTCGCAGAGGCCTTTTTGAACCAGTATGTCACAGATTTGGAGATCGACTTGTCGCTTCGCGACTTGGAGAATACTAAACAGAAACTGGAGGAGAGCTTCAAGGATTATGTAGATCGCTGGAGAAGCCAGCTTCTAAAGATGCAGACTCGGCCCTCGGAGAAAGACCAAATCAAGATGATCATCAAGGGCAACAAACCTTCTATTTATGGAAAGTTGAGGAGGATGACCTCCATGGTTACTGATTTTTGACAGTTGAGGGAGACTGTCATGGACATTGAGGAAGAGGAAGCGGAGAATAGGAAGTTTTATGGCCTAACAGGAGGACTGTTGGAGGATCATCAAGTACCAAGCCCATTTCTGCTGAAGTTACCACCATCAGAAATTGGCGTTTCTCTAACTTGGGTAGGCCTATGTAAAAAGTGCTCGAGAAGTTGGCGAGACAAGGACTCCTAAAACCCTTGGAGGCTAGACCACTTCCACACCCTCTACCACCAAATCTCAACCCGAACCTTTACTGCCACTACCACCAGCAAAAGAGCCATGACACCGACAGCTATGCTTGCCTTCGACATGAAATCCAAGTCCTCATAGACTCCCACAAAATACCTGACCCGGAAAAAGAGCAACCCAACACACACCGAAACCCCCTACCTAACTATCACTCTGTCCCACCACCTACCTCTATGATTAGCTCTGGCCTACCTGAAAGCCTTGTCCTCCAAACCTTTGACCACCAAGCCTTTTGCCTGGGAATTTGGGATAACAATAGTGAGGATGAAACAGAGCAAGGAAATAATTTCTGGCTTGACTTCTCAAGCAGTGATGAAGATGAGGTGAAAAGAATGACACACAGTGGGTGTTTTTATAGTGATACAGCAGAGAAAGGCAAGGAGGTGTTGGCTGAAGGTAGAGAAGTGACAGAGAACAGGGATAATGCTGAAAGAGATGTAGTACTATGTCAGTTGAAGAAGACACGAGCACAACTGAGCATTTGTGAGTTGTTGTGTGCATCACAGGAGCACAGACTTGCCATGGTTGATGCCTTGAGCAAGATAATAGTACCAGAGGATGCCAACCCTATGATGTTTGTAGGATCGGTGCAGAAGAAAGCTTTGCAAGTTATAACCTTTTCTGAGGAGGAACTCCCGGCGGAGGGAAGAAGTCATAACAGGCCATTATTCATAAGAGCTGAAGTGAGGGGGTAAGAAAACGTCTTGTGTAATGGTAGATGATGGCTCATCTATCAATGTGTGCCCGTTGAAGATCTTGTCGAGGTTGGGTCTGAAGGCGACAGATACGAGTCCCTCCAATATGACTATCAAGGCGTATGATGATAGCAAGCGAGGAGTTGATGGTACTTTTACTGCAGTGGTCAAAGTGGGCCCAACATAGGATGAGGTTGAGTTCACAGTGCTTGATATCCCGGCCATTTTCGCCTTGTTATTAGGGAGGCCATGGTTTCACAAGCTTGGGGGCGTGCCCTCCACTCTGCATCAGCTCATTAAGTTCCCGTATGGAGGAGAGATTGTCACTATCAGAGCTAAAGTAGGCAATGATGTAGCCTCTTTGGAAATACAACCTTTCACGAGGTTCCAAGTGTCGGCAACACTTGAGGAGTGGGTAGATCCTAAGGTGGCTAAGATCATGGAAAAGATGAAGTTCGGGACAGGTACATGCTTAGGTGTTGAAGGAACATTGCCCGACTTCAAGGGAGAGACACCAGGAGAGGTTTGTGATACAAGTCCGATGAAGATAAGCCGAAGGCTAAGAAGAAAGGATTGAAGCTGATGAAATATTTTGTGAAAGCCACAGGGTACCAAGGAGAGACTGAACCGATGGAAGTCAACGGGGTCATGGTTCCAGGATTTGAGATCTTCCAGGATGTGATGGGTGAGAAACCGTTGGCAGAAGAAGTTACGAATGAAGAAGACAAGTGGGAAGAAGAGCTGATGAAGCTGGAGAGCCTGACCTTCGAGGAGAGTAAGAGGACTAAAGAAAACCCTGCTACGGAGGATGAAGCGTCCGTGGAAGATGAAAACATTTATCTCCCTGATTTATTTGAATGTACCTCTGCATTCGCTAATAATAAAGACATTCATTTTGCTTACTTGCCTGAGTCTCTTCCCTTCAACTTACATGACTTGAGTATATTTGACATCAACTCAACCAAAAAAATGCACTTAACCTTGGTACACTTGAGAGCCCCAGGGAGGTCTTAATTGCAAGTCAGGTTACCTCTGAGGAGCGGAGGCAATTAGAGGAGATGTTAGTCAAATATGCCAAAGTGTTCACTTGGTCCTATGAGGACATGCCCGAAGTAGATAGAAGTATCGCCCAACATACGATATCGACTTATCCAAATATGAGACCGGTAAAGTAGAAGCTCCGAAGGATGAGACCTGAGTGGGCCGAGAAAGTTAGAGAAGAAGTCAAAAAATAGATAGATGTGGGATTTCTGGAAGTAGTAAAGTACCCCGAGTGGTTGGCAAACATTGTGCCGGTACCGAAGAAAGATGGGAAGGTCAGAATGTGCCAGGATTACAGAGACCTTAACAAAGCTTGCCCGGAGATGATTTTCCTTTACCCCATATAGATGTGCTTGTTGATAGTGCGGCTTTATTTGCCATGTACTCGTTCGCGGATGGGTTCTCAGGATATAATCAGGTCCTTATGGCTGAAGAAGACAAGCATACGACTCCATTTGTCACAGAATGGGGTACGTATTGCTACAAGGTGATGCCGTTTGGGCTTAAGAATGCAGGAGCCACTTACCAGCGGATGGCCACCACATTATTCCATGACTTGATGCATAAGGAGATTGAGGTATATGTGGATGACATGATGGTGAAATCAGAAACAAGAAGCGGACACATAGAAGCACTGGAGAAGTTCCTTGAACGAGTCGACAAATACAACTTGTGGCTAAATCCCAAGAAATGTGTGTTCGGGGTAACGTCGGGAAAATTGCTATGACACACGGTCGGAATGGGAGGAATAGAAGTAGACCCTGAGAAGATCAAGGCGATTACCGAAATGACTGCACCAAAGACAGAGAATGAAGTGAGACCATTCCTCGAGAAAATCCAGTACATCAGTCGTTTCATTGCTAAACTGACATCAGTATACGAGCCTATCTTCAAATTGCTAAGGAAGGACCAGCCAGTGAAATGGAATTAGCAATGGCAAGAAGCTTTCGACAAGATCAGGGAATACTTGGTGAAACATCTTGTCTTGAAACCTCCAAGACCAGGCAAACCCTTGGTGCTGTTGGCCATAGAACCCGAAGCGCTGGGGGCGATGATGGTACAAGCAGATGAGACGGGGGTAGAGCATGTAGTCTACTACCTCAATAAGAAGATGCTTCTGTATGAAGCCCACTATCAAGAAGTATAGAAGATCTGTTTGGCAATACTGTAGGCATCCAGAAAATTACGTCACTACTTCCAATCTTACAAGATCCAAGTGGTAGCAAAAGAAAATCCCTTGAAGTATCTGCATTCAGTGCCTTCGCTAGTGGGGAAATTAGGCAGATGGTTGGTATTGCTGACAGAGTTTGATGTTGAGTATCTCACCTATAAAGTAATCAAAGGTCGAGTTGTAGTAGAGTTCCTGGCACTACAACCTATAGAAGGAGACCAATACAAGTTTGAATTCCCAGACGATGAGATCCAAGCAATAACAGTCCAAGGATAGATATCGTGATAGTAACCCTTGAGGGAGAAACCTTGCCGATGGCTAAAAGATTGATGTTTGGAGTAACCAACAACATGGCTGAGTATGAAGCATGTGCCTTTAGACCGACAACATTGATAGCCTTGAAAGCTAAGAACGTTGAAGTTATGGAGACTCGATGTTGGTAGTCCGTCAGATGCAAGGAGAATAGGAATTGAAGGAAGAACGATTAAAACCCTACTTATTCCACCTTAGGAGTCTGGCACAGGCCCTCCCCGATTGAAAATTCCAGCACTTGCTGCAAGAAGAGAACCAAATGGCAAACGCGTTGGCTACACTAGCCGCAACTTGGGAAAATCCGGAGAAATTGGTAATGATACCTCTAGTGTTGACAACGGTAAGTAGACCTGTCTACGAGATAGAAAAAGTCTTGGAAGTAGAGATCGATGATGGGAAACCGTGGTACTATGATATTCAGCGATACTTAGAACGCGGGGAACTTCCGGAAGAAGCAAGCAGAAATGACATGATAGTCATTCAGAAGTTAGCTTCTCAATATGTGAGTCTGAAGGGAGAACTATACAAGAGACAAGCGAATGGCATTCAGCTGAAGTGTCTAAGAAAAGAAGAGGCTCAGAAGGCGATGGAAGAAGCACATGCCGGAGTATGTGGACCACAGATGAACATATTGAATTTGTCCCATAAGATAGTAAGACAAGGCTTCTACTGGTCGACCATAGAAGCTGACGTCGGGAAGCTGGTAAAGCATTGTCACGATTGCCAAGCACACGGTAACTTGAATCATCTGCCGCACACAGAGTTGCACGGGCTGTCAAAGCCGTGGCCTTTCTCAGCATGGGGAATTCATATGATCGGAGAAATTTGACCGCACGCATCGAATGGACATCGTTTTATAGTAGTGCCAGTAGACTACTTTTCAAAATGGGTGGAAGCTGAGTCCTTTCGCAACGTCACAGCAAAGCAGATTGCAAAGTTCATAGCCCGGACCATCATTTGTCGATATGGGATGCCGCATCATGTAGTAACGGACAACAGAGTCCAGTTTCAAGGAGAAAGAAAGGCAATGATACAGAAATACGGGATAGGCCATCACAAGTCGTCACTGTTACGACCAAAAGTGAATGGGGCAGTCGAGGCAGCCAATAATACAATAAAGAGGATATTAGCCAAGAGGACAGAGAACTATAAAGATTGGGCCGACAAGTTACCGTACAACCTGTGGGGGTACAGAACATCTGTGAGAACAACAACGGGAGCCACGCCTTACTCTTTAGTCTATGGAATGGAAGCAGTACTGCCAGTGGAAGTTGAGATATGGTCCATGCGGGTATTAGCAGAAGCAGAGCTACCTGAACAAGAATGGGCCTTCAGAGAATTGAACAGTTAGCATTACTAGATGAGAATAGAATGAAGTCTTTATGTCATATGCAGTTATACCAGAAGAGCTTGGCTCGAGCATTCAACAAGAAGGTGCGTCCTATTAAGATCAGAAAGGGTGATCTGGTACTTAAGCAGTCGAAGCCGTCAACCACAGACCTGAGAGGTAAGTTAAGACCCAACTGGGAAGGACCCTACATAGTCTAGAAATTCATGGGAAATGGGGCAATGAGACTGTCAGATTTTGAAGGGAACGAGTTCACCGAGCCGATCAACGTGGATAGATTGAAGCAATATTTTACCTAAGGGAGAGAAGACCGAGCAATCACCAAGGGAATTGGCGGAAGACCTAACCCAAAGGAATAGGAAATTCAACCATTCATGCACGTAATGTACTTGCATTCTTTTTTGTTTTGTTTTATTTTGTATTCACATGTTTTAAAGAAAAAAAGAAAGAGAAAGCAGAAAATGCAAGCGAACCAGAAGCAGCAACAGTACAATGTCAGCAGTTTTCAAGAATGAATCACAGGGTTGAGGCCCACATAAGTATCAGCTTCGGGAAGGAATCCCAGGGTTGAGGCACACATCGGTATCAGTTTCAGGAATGAATCTCAGGGTTGAGGCCCATATCAGCATCAGTTTAGGGAATGGATCCCAGTGTTGAGGCCATATAGTATCAGTTTCGGGAATGGATCCCAGGGTTGAGGCCCATATCACTATCAGTTTCAGGAATGGATCCCAGGGTTGTGGCCCACATCAGTATCAGTTTCAGGAATGGATCCCAGGGTTGAGGCCCACATCAGTATCAGTTTCGGGAAAGAATCCTAGGGTTGAGGCCCACATCAATATCAGTCGGAAATGAATCCCAGGGTTGAGGCCCACATCGGTATCAGTTTCGGGAAGGAATCCCAGGGTTGAAGCCCACATCAGTATCAGTTTTCGGGAATGGATCCCAGGGGGGCGAAGCCCATATTATCAGCGGTGGAAAGGAAGAATTCCAGTCGAGTGAAAAAGAGAGAGGGAAAAGTCCTTGATGGTTAGGCATATGTCCGGTGATGATATTGTTTGCTGTAGGGTGAAACCTTAGAAACGATAAGTGCAAGATGTGCTCTCATCCGGTATTCTGAGTGGTTGATCTCGGCTAGACTCGCGAACACTTGATTACAGGATCTTAGCAGTAGAAGCCTGAGTAGTCGGCGAGATGACTAATGGAAAAGATGACGGATCAGTGAATGACCATTTTCATAGATGCCCATCCTGGTTTAGTTGTGTTACGATATATGATATGGTTGGAAATGAAGAAAAAGTCTCTAAGAAGGAAAAAAAAATAGACCACCTATAACCGATAAGCGTGAAGCTACCAATAGGTGAGTATTAAGACCACCATGAGGACAAATGCTACCTTAAAGGGTAGGTGTGTCGAAAAAAGAAAAAGAAAAAAGAATGAGACGTAAGAAAAGAAGAAGAAAACCATATCATGTGAGTACGAGGAAATAATCACAGAGTATGATCAAGACATCTAGGTTGGTTAGACCCACTGATCCAATTCTCCGAGACAAAATCATCGAGTTGGCTTACTTAAGGATTAAGCTGCGAAAGAACCTTGGCACACACACACTGGGAGTCTAGTTCATATCACTCATTCAGACGATCGGATTTGAGTGTATCAGGTACTTTGAAGGTTCTCTGGTTTCGACACGAAGCATCTTTTGAGGATGAAAATATGTTTGGCTATCGAGATTATCTCGTGAGAGGCAGTATAATGTGTTGGTATGTAACATCACATCAGAAGATCTACCTTAATCTAAAGAAAACAGCAAAGAACAAAAAGATGAACCGAGACTAGGGGCGACCAATCTACCATTTCTCATACAGCACGGTTCGGGAATAAACCATCACATCAGCAATGCCTCTAGGATGAGGTTCGATATGCCGGGAATGGCATTTTGAGAATGGAGCATGGGTCGAGGCCCACGTTAGTATCAATTTGGGGATGAGTCCCATGGGCGAGGCCCACATCAGTATCAGTTTTGGGGATGAGTCCCAGGGTCGAGGCCCACATCAATAGTTTTTGGGATGCGTCACAGGGTTGATGCACACATCAGCAGTTTTTGGGATGTGTCCTAGGGTCGAGGCCCACATCAGCAGTTTTTAGGATCCCTCCCAGGGTCGAGGCCCACATCAGCAGTTTTGGGATGCGTCTCAGGGTCGAGGCCCACATCAGCAGCAGTTTTGGGATGCATCCCAAGGTCGAGGCCCACATCATCAGATTTGGGATGCGTCCCAAGGTCGAGGCCCACACATCAGATGTAGCTCCGGGATGCGTCCCAGGGTCGAGGCCCACACATCAGTTGCAGTTTCGGGATACGTCCCAGGGTCGAGGACCACTACATCATCAGTTTTGGGATGCGTCCCAAGGTCGAGGCCCACACATCAGTTGCAGTTCCGGGATGCATCCCAGGGTCGAGGCCCACTGCATCATCAGCACAGTTCGGGAAAAAAGCCCACATTCGGTGATTCAGGAACAAATCCCATGTTGGTTTCTATTAAGGTCCCAAGATCAATAATAAGCATGAATCAAGTGCGAATACACATCGAAGAAGTTGCGGAATACTCACATCGCTCAGTTGAGCGACGCGGCAAGCAACGAAACTCCATTTTCTGCCTTGGACTGTATTCGGCAGTGAGGAGAATTTCATCACTGTTTTGGCTTCGTTTTTGGTCCTTCGTTAAGCTCCAAGCTTCATCGAATGGTTCCCGGCTCATGGGTGGACTTCCCTATCACCTTCGCATGTCTCCTAAGTGTGCTAGCACTTGTGATTTTGCCACAAAATCACACTCTTGGCTTCCCACTCTCTCGATTTTTGCTGAACAGAAAACCAGAAAGTTTGCCCCTTTGGGCGTGAAGAGAGAAAAAGAATGGGGAGAGAGAGTTGTGTTTGGTTTGTCAAATTTGTGTATTAAATACACACATTTGAATTTCAAATGCATTTCACTTGAATTTGGCTTTTAAAAGTCAAACCATTAAAGCCCCAACCACTCACATCACTCAATCCATCAAGTTGTCAAGTCACATCACTCATAGTGACTTGTGATTTGACGCTTGATGCGACTAGCGATTTGACGCTTGATTTGACGTGCCGCACTCGAATTCGAAATGCGAATGCACTCACAAATAATCTCGGGCTCGGGTTTGCTAATTCCAAATAACGAATTTTCCGTTGCGTCATAATTAAATAATTACGCCTAGCAAAATCACTATTCATGTCGCTAACGAATTAAAATCTAAATTAATTCGTTCGCCCGAATTAAAATCTAATTTTAATTCCGCGTCGAAATCCAATTTCGTTTAATAGATCAAATATATTAATTTCCCGATTAATTCCAAATTAACCGTCGTCTTTCTTTAATGATATTTTATCCCAGATAAAATATCTCCGCAATTAATCCCAGATTAATTTTCTCTCTCTTCTAATTAATCCTAGATTAATTTAGAGTGCGAGTCATACGTCATAGGTGAATCTTTGGGAAGCGGCCCATGAGATCCCCGGATATGTTGGCAGTGAATTCGGTCGTCGGACAATCCGAACACGTAAGTACCAAGTAAAACGTTTATACCGATTTACAAGACAAGGTTGGCCTCTAGCAAAGCATCATGCCTACCAAATTCTCCGGAAATATCCTTACAGGAATAAATGATCTGTATCAGGGGTAGTATACGTGGTATTGCGTATTTCTACCAGTATCGGATGATCACGTGCTAGGCCTGGGGCTGGAATTATGTATGCCCCGTACGAAACACATGTCGGATGTCTGGTAACTAGTCTCTATAATCGGATAAACATGACCTTGTCAGTTTATCCTGATAGCTGCAACATTTAAGAGAACCAGTCCCGTATCCTACGTGACCATCATCTCCATATGACTAGAGTGACACTTCTGTCTTGACATCACACCCAACACACTACGATTCTCAATTTACCCAGTATTGGTGTACACAGAACCTGTTAAAGCCTGGACGACCTCAACCAAAGTATATTGATTGTCGCAAGTATTAGCGGTGCAAGTCTCAGGTTAAGACCAAATACACCTACCCTGATTTCGGACTTCCATAGACACATAGTCATACTACCAATGGAATTCCGAGGGGGTCTATCCAGAGCGAAGCTGTTTCCCATACCATCGGTAAAACACAACCTCCTATTACACTTGCATAAGTATCCTATACCCAAATATATGAGAACTATGTCGTTGTGCCCTCACAACGCGCACAAGTGTAATACTAGTCTTTTACGTATTTATCGATTTCAAATCTCGATAATACTCTGACTAGGAATATTTAATGATTTATCCTTCATGGACTGATACTGTCTCCTATCATTCTCCGTCCAGGAACAAATCATAGGGACCTCTCATCATTTATACATCTAGGTGATCTAATCACAAATGATAAGAGTGCAATCTCCTTTGTCACATAGTTAATTTGTACAACAACACAATGATCTGTACAAATAGTGACGCTATGGGTCATAATTGTCCAACAATCTCCCACTTGGCCTATAGCCAGTCACTCGAGTGTCTGACACCCGTATTATGTACGGTTGGCTCAAACTGCTGAGAAAAGGCTTTCGTCAACGGATTTGCATGATTATCATCTGATGCGATTTATTCGATCATCACATCGCCGCTATGTATGATCCGAACGAATCAGATGAATATCGAAGTATGTATCTGGATCGTTGATGAGACCATTAATTCTTTAGCCTGTGCTGACGTGTAGCTCAGCTACTAACATAACTATATCTAATCTAATTAGATTTGTTTATCGACCCAAAAGGCTTCTATTGCCGCCTCAGCTGCAGCAATTAACCCGCATTTGTTGTTTATACGGTAACAATATCTTGCTTGGAAGATATCCAGCTTACTGTACCGTTATTCAAACTTTGTAGTACTGTTTGCGACTTATAGTCATTTTATCGGTAAGGAAACTTGCTACAGTGATCCCAGTCACTTCAAGTTCTCCATCTCCATAGACTAAGACAGCATCCTTAGTTCTCTAAGATACTAACGGATGTTCTTAACATCAATCCAGTGACTATCACTTGGATTGGCCTATTTGTGAATCCATATGCTCAAAGCGTATGAGACACCAGGTCGCGTACATTTTTCAATGTACGATTTCTCGGAGAGTTTTCATCGAAAGCCAAGATTTCACCGATTGTTATTTATGGGAATATCATTTCCAAGAAATGACGTATTATCATTATTTATTGGACAGCCACTGTCAGTGCACTCCCGCTAACCCTCTTATATACACAAGAATCATTTCGCTTTGAATTGAATCATACACCATTATGATTACATCAAAACGATAATTCCAAGAACCTAATGCTTGCTTTAATCCAAACATGGATCGAATAACCTGCAAACCTTGTTTGCTACTTATGGTACGAAAAAACAGTCAGGATGTTGTAAACATCCTCCAAAATGTTTCTTTTTCAGGAAAGCGATTTTCCCGTTAAGGTGTCATTTTTCATAAATGAAACATGCAGCGTTAGCAAGCATTATCCAAATGGATTTACCGTGGCAACAGGTAAAAGGTTGAATCGTAATCAACACAATGTTGTGGTACATCAACTAGTATCCAAACATAGTTGATATACATGTAATCCATTTCGGACTCATGACACTTTGTCATAATAGGGAGTCGATACCTTGTATCACTTCCTCATACGTAGTCAGTTGGTATACCTCAATAAGATAGACATCTTTATGAGGTGAGATCAGAAACCGATACCCCAGGTTGTTTTCTGACTCTCTCCGACTACGCGGTTCTTGTGTACACGAAAATTAATGGTAATAGTTTCATCTTTGATGAACTATATGTGTTTTATTAGGATTCGGTGCCTTGAATAGTATTACTCCAAATTTCACCGAGTTTTTACTATCCTCCCACTTACCACTGCATATCGGTATTCCTCTTAGGAAAACCGCATGGTTAGCAACCATCTAATTGTTCTCTTGTGAGATGTATAAGTACAGTACTTATGGTATCGCTATGATATCCTACAATTGGCACTTATCCATTTTGGGTTTTAGTTTGGTATCATCCAAACATATGCCCAGCATACCCAAATTATCAGGAATGAGAAATCTGGTTTCTTTCCTGTTCATATCTAATATGATATCTGTCAAACAGATTTTAATGGAACCTTATTCTAAATAAGTTCTGCACTGTTAATGCTTATCCGTTGAAGGAAATGGTAGCTCAGAGCGACTCATGATTAACCTTATCATGTCCAACAAGATTCGGTTACTCTGTTCGAACACACCGTCAAAATGACGTGTTCCAGGAGGAGTCCTCAATTGAAAGAATACTTTACTCTTTCAAGTATTTTTGAAACTTATTGCCAAAGTATTTTCCATTACGGTCTTACCGTGATGGTTTAATACTTCAGCCGATCTGTTCGTCTATTTCGTGTCGAAACTTTAAAAGTTTCCGATTTGTGTTCTTCAAAAGAAACACATAACCATAACGCGATGCCACATCCGTAAGGTCACGAAATATTCATATCCACATCTAGCCTAGCTAAACATGGGCCCACTTGCTTCACTATGAACTAGGGCTAACATATCGGTGGCAGTTTCACTTTTACCAAGTAAATAATGTCTTAGGCACATTGCCCAATAAACTAGATTCGTAGACTTTATTTTATTAGAATCAAATTAGTCCGAGTACCCACTCTTCGAAAGTGTGGATATACGATTCTTGTTTAATTGTGTCCCAGACACAAATTAGTTTCTTCTGATCAAATCAGTTTGAGCTATTTGTTTGTCATGTTATATATTTGAGATTTATTTATATTCAAAATATAAATGCTGTTATTCACATCTAATGTGTTTATCTCAATATCATCTTTATATAATAAAACACTTTAGTGTTCTAGAATATAAAGGTTCACCCGCAGCGGGTTAAACCCTGATATGGAGATAATGTATCTAGTCAAATTAGTTACATCGTAACAGTTTCCTAATCCTGCTCATAGCAGATTCTGAACATCAGTATATATTTATGTATCATATTAAGTATTCAAAATCCAATTTCAATACTAGTAGTGAACACAATTTGACAAACATATTTGAAGTCAAAGCCTTGCTCGTCTTCAGTTCCTTCATGTCTGCTTTGTTCAAACGGCCGTCACGCTTCCGCGATCCCGTTTGCCACAATTTAGGCAGACATTTTGGGATATGTCCTTTATCTTCCCAGAAGATTATAATGATTTTGAATTTGCCCTTTTCACATTCCAGAAGCCTTTGGCCAAGCCTCGAGTTGCTAGAATATCGAAGTAAAGTACGCCTTGCGCTACTTGCCTAATTGCAAACTTTGACTTTATCTCTTTGAGAATAGTCATTAACTCTCCAAGAGTTATTATTGCAATATTAGTACTTCTAAAATCTAAGGATAGATTCTTTGAAGATCCTTCAATTTAATTATCATACTTTAAGGATCTAATTCTTAGTTCTGATCAAGAAATTAAGGAGTCTACTGCGACAAGCTTAATGGATTAAGCACTTAAGTTATTGTGGGAACACAGTAACTGGGCGACGCATGCTGTTCTAGGCTCGCGGCCCGGTTGGGAATACGGAGTAGCCCGCGGGGGACTAAACCGGAGAATAATGGAGTCGCCACCCGGTATGAATCGGGAAAATGAGATTTAAGGCCGCACTCACCCCTCGCAAGGGAAGACCTCAAACCGTTGGGTTCAGAATGGTCTCTTACTTATGTCACTTGTAATAAAATGATTTGTGCAATAATCCAACCAAGCCTAAGCAACATATTTCCAATGATAATTCTACTTTTAAGTTCGCATGCATGAAAGTAATCATCATAATGGAAAACATGCAATATCACACGGCAATCTCATAAACATACTTCGATCATATAATGCGAAAAACAAAGAACAACCTAAACGTAACCCAAAATAAATGGCTAATCATGCTTGAAAATGAACAGATAAATGGGCTAAATCATGCTTGAATACCATCTCATGAACACATCAAATAAATAAATGCAGGAATTCAAATAACGAATAACAAAAAAATCAAAGCAACATAAAACAAAAGAATGCGCCATTTACTCAAGTGGTACGTGGAGTTGTATCCCGAGTACAGATCATACTACCGTCCATTCGGAATCGGCTATGAAATTTACGTTTGGGTTTCCATCCTATATACCACGAGAGGCGACACATTTTTCAATTTATTCAAGCCACAACATACATCATTTTACAATATATGCATATTTATCTACTCAAGGGCCACAACATGCATTTTAATATAGTAATCATGCGAACAATACTCAATAAATACTAAAAATAAAATTGATAACGAGTGTGAAAAATACCCTCAGGTCTAACCTTTTTTGTCGACTTTCGGACTTGCGTTTCACGGAGATCGGAAGGGTTAAAGCTCCTCAACTTCTCCGGTTCACTGGTTTAGCTCACTGTTTTGCTGTTTTACTTGCTGTTTGAGCTCCATTTTGCTGCTGTTTCCTCTATTTTTTCTGGTCACTGTTCAGTTGTGTATTAGGGGACTGTTTTGGGATCACTTTTAGGGTTATTTGGCTTACTGTCTTTGGGTGGTTAAGGGTCGGTTTATAGGGCTGTTACTGGGCAGTTTTAAGGGTTGAGTAGGGAGCAGTTTTGCGTTAATTCTGGCAGGTTTTGGCTTGTGGGTGCGGCAGTTTTTGGCTTATTGCATGATGAGTATGGCTACGTGTAATAGAGTGATGAAAGTCTGGTACATGAGGGTTTAAGGGCTATGACGTGTTGAAGTTAGGGGCATGGTTGAAATGCATGTGGCGTGGAATAGGGCAAGGGCTGATCGTGCGTGATTGATTTTGTGGGTGTGGCTGAGTGTGAGTGTATGAGGCTTGCTTGCTTTGTTTTTGTTTGTGCCTTCAGTGAGAGCTGAGAGAGGCGAGAGGCTAGAGAGAGAAGGAAGGTTATTGCTATTGTTTTATCTTTTGGTCACTGCCTTGTGTGTTAGAGAGGAGGAATGTCTTGGTTAGGGGTTGTTTATATAGAGAAGGGTTATGGTTTCTCCTTGACTCAGAAGGAAGGGATTTTGGCATTAAAGAGAGGATTTGATTTGGTGTTGGATAAGGAAATCAATGGATTGAGGGGGGGGGGACAAAATTTGGTGAATTGGGAAGGTTGAATATTTGATTGGTGTTCATTAGGCATTTAATTTGTTAGATTAGGAAGTCAATATTTTTAATTGGTTATGATTGATTTTAATTAGGCATAATATTTCATTAATTTAGTATATAATATTCTGGATTAGGAAGTTACAATATTTTAATTTGGTATAATTATATTTTATGTTTTATTTAATTTGGTATATCAATTAATTAATATTTTATTTAGTTAATATTTAATTAATATTTAATTTAATTTGGGTGTATTTTAGGGTGATGGGCGTGTGGGCCTAGGTGGTGGTGGTGGTGTGGGCTTTGTCTTGGTGGGTTAGGTGTTGTGTTGGTTTGGTGAGTGGGTTTGGACCAAGATTAAAAAGTTATGGGTTTTTTAGGCCAAAGGTACTTTAAAACGGAGGTCCAACGAGCGAGATTGACGCTAAATAAGTGAATAAGGATCTAACGAAATACTGATTCCCTTCCGACGACCGTTTCCCACAATATCCTTAACTAAAAAGGTAGTCCCTCCAACTGAGACTCATCATCGGGTTTCACATGCAAAAATGTAATGCCTACAGTCGCCCCCACTTTGATGGGACTTGTGTAGTGTGTGACAATGAAAATCCTATCAAAGTTATGCAATGTATTTTTATTTACCTGGCTCGCCAGCTGCCACCTGACTTGTCTGCCGCTTTTGCTGAGTTGATGATACAGTGGACCTCGATCCTGGGACGCATCCCGATAACTGCAACCGATAACGGGGGCCTCGACCCTGGGACGCATCCCAATATCGCTGACAAAATATGGGCCTCGACCTTGGGACGCATCCCATAACTGATGATGCAGTGGACCTCGATCCTGGGACGCATCCCAATAACTGCAACTGACAATGGGGGCCTCGACCCTGGGACGCATCCCAATACCGCTGACAAAATATGGGCCTCGACCCTGGGACGCATCCCAAACTGATGATGTAGTGGGCACCTCGACCCTGGGCACCTCGACCCGTAACTACAACCGACAACGGGGGCACCTCGACTCAACACCGCTGATAATAGGGACCTCACCCTCGAACTGATGATGTAGTGGGTCCTCGACCCTAAAATGGTACTGATGTGGGCCACGCCCCAAACTGATACTGATGTGGTGGTCCATTCTCGAACCAAGTTGAGGAGAGGTGGTCCATTCTTGGACCGTTTCGATGAGAGGTGTTCCATTCTCGAACCGTTACTATGATGCGGTCCATTCCCAAACCTTGCTCCATTCTTTGAGTGCCATTCCCGGCTTGTTCATCCCTGAACAGTGTTTCCATTCTTGGAGTGCCATTCCCAGCTTGTTCATTCCCGAACTGTGCTTCCATTCTTGGAGTGCCATTCCCGGCTTGTTCATTCCCGAACTGTGCTTCCATTCTTGGAGTGCCATTCCCTGCTTGTTCATTCCTGAACCGTGTTTCCATTCTTGGAGTGCCATTCCTGGCTTGTTCATTCCTGAACTGTGCTTCCATTCTTGGAGTGCCATTCCCGGCTTGTTCATTCTCGAACTGTGTTTCCATTCTTGGAGTGCCATTCCCGGCTTGTTCATTCTCGAACTGTGTTTCGATTCTTGGAGTGCCATTCCTGGCTTGTTCATTCTCGAACTGTGTTTCGATTCTTGGAGTGCCATTCTCGGCTTGTTCATTCTCGAACTGTGTTTCCATTCTTGGAGTGCCATTCCCGACTTGTTCATTCTCGAACTGTGTTTCCATTCTTGGAGTGCCACACCCGACTTGTTCATTCTCGAACTGTGTTTCCATTCTTGGAGTGCCATTCCTGACTTTTTCATTCTCGAACTGTGTTTCCATTCTTAGAGTGCCATTCCCGGCTTATTCATTCTCGAACTGATTTTCCATTCTTGGAGTGCCATTCCTGGCAAGACCTCTACTGATAAAGATATGGGCCTCGCCCCCAGAGTGTCATACCTGGCAAAACTAATACTGATAAAGATGTGGGCCCACCCCCAGAGTGCCATACCCGACCATACTGATCCTGATAAAGACATGGGCCTCGCCCCCAGAGTGCCATATCTAACAAGACTGATACTGGTAATGATGTGGGCCTCGCCCTCAGAGTGCCATACCCGGCAATACTGATGCTGATAATGATGTGCGCCTCACCCCAAACTGGTACTGATGTGGGCTTCCCCCCAGATTGATGATGATGTGGGCCTTGCCCTCAAACTGATGTGGGCCTCGCCCTAACACTGTTACTGATGTGGGCCTCGCCCCAAACTGGTACTGATGTGGGCCTCGCCCCAACACTGTTACCGATGTGAGCCTCACCTTAGATTAATACTGATATGGGCCTCAACCCTGGGACTCATCCCTAAGACTGGTACTGATGCGGGCCTCGGCCCTGAAATTGATGTGGGCCTCACCCCAACACTGTTACTGATGTGGGCCTCACCCCAGAATGATACTGATATGGGCCCCAACCCTGGGATTATTACCCGAATCTGATACTGTGCTTTTCACCATTTCTGATTAGCTTGTTCTTTGCTGCTTTCTCTTTTCTTCTTCAAAACCTGCGAATACAAAACAAACACAAAACGAATGCCAAAATGTGTTACGTGTATGCATGCATGCATGAGTGTGCTCCATTTTGGAGCGCCATTTTCGGCATTTGCTGCGTGTGCTCCATTTTAGAGCGCCATTTTCGGCATTTGTTGTGTGTGCTCCATTTTGGAGCGCCATTTTCGGCAACTATTATGGTAGCGGTCCATTTCTGAACCGTGCTGTATGAGAATGTGGCTCATTTTTGAGCCATTACTTGATGAGGTGGTCTTTGCCGTTACAATCCTGCGAATACAAAACAAAAATTGTATGTATATGATATGTATGCATGTATGTATGGATGCATGATGCTGATGTGGGCCTCGCCCCCAATTGATACTGATATGGGCCTCGCCCCCAGACTGATACTGATATGGGCCTCGCCCCCAACTGATACTGTTATGGGCCTCGCCCCCAACTGATACTGATATGGGCCTCGCCCCAGACTGATACTGAAATGGGCCTCAACCTTGGGACTCATCCCTGAGACTGCTGACATTGTACTGTTGCTGCTTCTGGTTGGCTTGTATTTGACACTTTCTCTTTTTCTCCTCTGAAACCTGTTATTACAAAACAGAACAAACACGAAAAGGAATGTAGAATACTTTACGTGTATGCATGCATGCATGAATGAGTTTCCCATCCCGTTGGGTTAGGTCTTCTGCTAATTCTCTTGGCGGCTGCTTGGTCTTTTGACAAGTCTACCATCTTCCCTAACCAACGGGTATCTATGATGGCTTTCAAGACAAAAAGGGGTTAACATGGTGCATGTATGCATGAGGTGCATGTGATGCATGAGATGCATACGATACAAGAAATATATCAACTCATTAAAATTTTCACACAAATCGGCCCATCATCATTTTAGAAGCTTTTGGGCTAACTGTCATATAGGAGTGAACTCGTCCCAGTTTAAATGGCCCAACAAGTTCACATCTCATGGCAAGAAGTCAACCCGTATCCAAATGATAACGTTCCTAAACACAAACATATAATGGTTCATTGGCGTTTTAGAAGCTTTTAGCCCAATCATCATAAGATACGTTCTTGTCTCAGTTTAAATGGCCCAACAAGCCCATATCTCATGACAAAAGGTCTGAATGGATCCAAATGACAATGTTCCCCAGACATAAGCATATAATAGATAATCCAGTCATAAAGCAACAATTTCTACAGAGCGGCCCATCGACATTTCAGAAGCTTTTGGCCCAATTTTCGAGTGCTAATTGGCAACCAATTTATTATCTTTGTTAAGGTCTCATCATCATACACCCTTAAACATGCATTCTAAACACATAATAAATCGCATATGAATAAATAATAATGATATGCGGATGGATACTTTACACATTGATCCTAGATCAAATCTCTCTCTTTCTCTCTCCCGCTAGCACAAGTATCACTTCTACCCGTTACACTACACTTATAAAGAAACCTCATTTATATTGAGGGGAATATGTGAGAAGAGTATACAAAGAATAGAGAGGTAATAAGGCTGGACACGCAGGTCCAATTAATAAATCAAATTTATTACAACAATTTCTAAAATTGTCCCACCAATCTAATATCCATCCGATATACATTATTCATGCATCACAACCATGTATTCACACAAGCATGTTATCAATCAATCTAATCAAATTAATTAATCTGATAATAGTGATCATCCAATGTTCAAACAACGATTTGATTTTGTGCGAGTCAAACTCATTTTGCGAATAAGTACTCAAAGTACTAATTCTCGAATTAAATTAAACTAAATAATTAAATCCAATTCAATTTGTATTCAATTCTAATTTGCATATTTAATTCCAAATTAAATGCTACACTTTAATAATGAACTTTTACGACTTAAATTCCAAATTTAATCGCTACGGGTCTCAAAGCCCGATTAATATCCAATATTAATTTAATTAAAGTCCAATGGGATTTTAATTAATTTCTTTAAGGCGTGGACTTTTGGTCAACTCGAATCAAACCGATAACCAAAGTCCAATCCGGGATTTACCCCATAAGCCCATAAATCAATTTTGGCCCATTAGGACCAATTAAACTTTAAAGGTCCATTAAGTCGCATTTGGGCTTTATAGAGGCGGTTTTGGGCCCAATTGGATCCAACCAATTTTGCCTAAACCCAACTTTGTACAACAAAGCCCAATAAGCCCAATAACAACATTAAAAGCCCAAATCCAATTTTAAGGCCCAAATAATTAAATTCCAAAAATCCAATTTTCCCAATTTAATTACAAAAGTGTATAACATGATTAATTACCCAAATTAACATTTCTAAAACATCAATATACACAATTAATCATGCTCATTATCATCATCACATATCCAACACATTTTGATTAAAATCAAACCCAATTTACATGCTACAAGTCTCGGCCAAGGGAGGGGATTTGTGTCCGATTCGAATTCAATCCAATTAACTCCACAATCGACATTAAATCACATTCCCGAATGATTCTAACTCATCCAATGAATCAACAATCAAAAAATCCAAGACATTTTAGGGCATAAGGCATTCGGCCAAGCCATCTAAATTTGGGTAAAATTGTTCCAAACCAATTTTCTTGAAATTGATCCAATCAAACTTCAATTCAAACACATTTAAGCATATTCATTCATCCAATTTCACAAATTCATGTTCAAAATCAATTTACCCAAATTTTAACCCTAAAATTTTTCATGCTCAAATCTTGCTCTGATACCATTGTTGGTTTCTATTAAGGTCCCAAGGTCAATAATAAGCATGAATCAAGTGCGAATACAAATCGAAGAAGTTGCGGAATACTCACATCGATCGGTTAAGCGACGAGGCAAGAAACGAAACTCCATTTTCTACCTTGGACTGCATTCGGCAGTGAGCAGAATTTCCTCACTATTTTGGCTTCGTTTTTGGTCCTTCGTCAAGCTCCAAGCTCCGTCAAATGGTTCCCGGATCATGGGTGGACTTCCCTATCACCTTCGCATGTCTCGTAAGTGTGCTAGCACTTGTGATTTTGCCACAAAATCACACTCTTGGCTTCCCACTCTCTCGGTTTTTTCTGAACAGAAAACTAGAAAGTTTGCCCCTTGGGGCGTGAAGAGAGAAAAAGAATGGAGAGAGAGAGTTGTGTTTGGTTTGTCAAATTTATGTATTAAATACACACATTTGAATTTCAAATGCATTTTACTTGAATTTGGCTTTTAAATGTCAAACCATTAAAGCCCCAACCACCACATCACTCAATCCATCAAGTTGTCAAGTCACATCACTCAAAGTGACTTGTGATTTGACGCTTGATGCGACTAGGGATTTGACGCTTGATTTGACGTGCCGCACTCGAATTCGAAATGCGAATGCGCTCGCAAATAATCTCGGGCTCGGGTTTGCTAATTCCAAATTAACGAATTTTTCGTTGCGTCGTAATTAAATGATTACGCCTAGCGAAATCACTATTCACGTCGCTAACGAATTAATTCAAAATTAATTCGTTCGCCCGAATTAAAATCTAATTTTAATCCTCGTCGAAATCCAATTTCATTTAATATATCAAATATATTAATTTCCCAATTAATTCCAAATTAACCGTCATCTCTCTGTAATGATATTTTATCCCAGATAAAATATCTCCGCAATTAATCCCAGATTAATTCTCTCTCTCTTCTAATTAATCCCAAATTAATTTAGAGTGCGAGTCATACGTCATCGGTGAATATTTGGGAAGCGACCTATGAGATCCCCGGATATGTTGCTAGTAAATTCGGTTGTCGGACTATCCGAAAACGTAAGTACCAAGTACTACGTTTATACCGATTTACAAGACAATGTTGGCCTCTAGCAAAACGCAATGCCTACCCAATTCTCCGGAAATATCCTTACAGGAATAAAGAATCTGTATCAGGCGTATTATACGTGGTATTACATATTTCTTGTCCAGTATCGGATGATCACGTGCTAGGCCTGGGGCTGGAATTGTGTCTGCCTCGTACGAAGCACATGTCGGATGTCTGGTAACTAGTCCTCTATAATCGGATAAACATGACCTTGTCATTTTATCCCGATAGCTGCAGCATTTAAGAGAACCAGTCCCGTATCCTACGTGACCATCATCTCCATATGACTGGAGTGACAATTCCTTCTTGACATCACACCCAACACACTACGATTCTCAATATACCCAGTATTGGCGTACACAGAACCTGTTAAATCCCTGGACGACCTCAACCAAAGTATATTGATTGTCGCAAGTATTAGCGGTGCAAGTCTCAGGTTAAGACCAAATACACCTACCCTGATTTCAGACTTCCATAGACACATAGTCATACTACAAATGGAATTCCGACAGGGTCTATCCAGAGCGAAGCTGTTTCCCGTACCATCGGTAAAAACACAACCTCCTATTACACTTGCATGAGTATCTTATACCCAAATATATGAGAACTATGCCGTTGTGCCCTCACAATGCGCACAAGTGTAATACTAGTCTTTTACGTATTTATCGATTGTCCAATCTCGATAATACTCTGACTAGGGATATTTAATGATTTATCCTTCGTGGACTGATACTGTCTCATATCATTCTCCGTCTAAGAACAAATCATAGGGACCTCTCATCATTTATACATCTAGGTGATCTAATCACAAATGATAAGAGTGCAATCTCCTTTGTCACATAGTTAATTTGTACAACAACACAATGATCTGTACAAATAGTGACGCTATGGGTCAGAATTGTCCAATAGCCCATGGGTCGAAGAACCTCGCCACCATATAAGCTCAGTTCGGTAGTGATTGCTATAGATCACAGCATCTTGTAGGGATGAACCTCAGGGTCGAAGCACCTCACCACAATATCAACTCAGTTCGAAGCAACAGACAAGTCAATTGGCAGCTGGCGAGCCAGGTAAGTAAAATGCATTGCATAACTTTGATATGATTGTCATTGTTACACACTGCACAAGTCCCATCAAAGTGGGGGCAACTGTAGGCACTGTATTTTTACATATAAGTCTTGATGATTAGCCTTGTACGGAGGCACTACCCTTTAAGTTGCGGATGTCGCAGGAAACAGACGTCGGAAGGGAAATTTAGAAATCAATACCTTGTTGGACTCAATTCGTTTGCTTAGCTTCGGGTTTGCTCGTTGAACCTCTGTTTTAGAACTTATCCTTGGCCCAAAACCCCCTTAATCCACACCAAGCCAACCAAAACAACCAACCACACACCCAAGCCTTCTAACCACACGTCCATAAAGCCTCCAAACCCATTAAATCACATCCAAAAATATTCAAAGACATTAAACACATGTTAAATTCTAAATAAATCACCTTCCCGAATTAAAAAAATCTGAATAAATCACCTTCCTGAATTAATAAAATCAAATAAAATCCCATAAGTCACATTCCTAATTAAAATAAATCACATGCCTAAACTAAATCAAATCAAATCAAATCCCATAAATCCCTTCCCTAAACTAAAACAAATCACTTTCCTAATTGAATGGATCTTTTCCTTATGACACATTAATTAGAGATACCCCCCATAATTGCATGATACTTTCCCTACCCATACAAGGATACCTCAACCGTCTCCTATAAAAAGACACCCAAAACCAAACCCTTGGACCCCTAGCTCTCATATACACGGCCCCTCTCAACAAAGAACCTTCACGCACTCTCTCTCCTTTTGGCCCTCTCTCTCGGCATCACAACTCTAGCCTTCACGCCTTCCTCTCTCATCGCACCACAAAACTGACCTGTACTCGGCCCTGAATCTCTCATCAAACGCACACACCACTCACAAAGCAACTCACAAAGCAAATAAACCCCACTCACGCACAAACCCTCAGTAGACACCTCACGCCACTCACTAGGCACACACCTCACGCCACTCACGCCATTCACACACCTCACGCCCTCACTCTTCACCACACACACTCACACCACTCACTCACTCACGCTCAACTCTCTCACTCTTCACGCACTCATAAACCACGCACACCAAACACAAGCAGCCCCCACTCACGAAACACACAAGCCGTGACACACAAGAACTGCCCCAACCAAACTACCGAAATAATAAAAACAAGCACCCATTACCAAAGCCAATAACCACCAAAACAGTCCCCAAAACAGCCCCAAACTGCACTCTAAAATAGTCCCCAAAACAGCCCTTAAAACACCCCAAAACAGCGAATAAAACACCCCAAACAGTCCAAGAAATTGACCAAAAAAATAGTGCAAAATCACCCTTGAAAATAGTC
This sequence comes from Zanthoxylum bungeanum, assembly GCA_019454045.1. Classification (NCBI taxonomy): domain Eukaryota; kingdom Viridiplantae; phylum Streptophyta; class Magnoliopsida; order Sapindales; family Rutaceae; genus Zanthoxylum; species Zanthoxylum bungeanum. Next base: position 23,606 of record SKCR01006312.1, read on the forward strand.
CATACACACCACAAAATGACCAGAAAATAGCAGCAAAAATAGAGGAAACAGCAGCCCAAAACAGCGAGGCGACGAAGGAAAACAAAAAACTAGTAAATCGAAAAAAGTTGCGGAGCATCAACCCTTCTGAAAACCGCGTAACGCACTTCCAAGAGGCGACTTAAGAGGTTAGACCTGAAGGCACTCTTTTATTTATTCCCGTTCTTTTTACTATTATTTATTATTATTTCGTCGTATGCGTATTGTTGATTTATGTATGTTGTGGCAATGTGATGAATGATTTTGTGCTATCTCTCGTGGTATATCGGATGGAAACCAAGACGTAAATTCCGTAGCCGAATCCGAAGGGACGGTAGTGCGGTCTGAACTTGGGATACAATTCCACGTACCGCTTGAGAAACACACATATTTTGTTTTATCTAATCTTATGTTTATTCATTATTTTTTCGAAATAATATGTTATTTTTATGCATGATTTAGTTGTTTAGTATGTTATTTTTATGCATGATTTAGTTGTTTCTTTCGCACTAGGAGCTTAAGTATATCTCTTCAATATTTATGTTTAGACAATAGATTATTTATTTATGTTTCCGTATTCATCAATTTAATGCGTTCATGATATTGTATGCTTGCCGTTATTTCGACTTACTTTTATGCATGCCAAACTTAGATATAGGTTATATGTAAACTTAGATATAGGTTGTATGCAAACTTAGATGTAGGTTATTTTTGCGTAGATTTGGTTAGATTATTGCACAAATCCATTCATTACAAATGGCATAAGTAAGGGACCATTCTGAACCCAACGGTTTAGGTCTTCCCTTGCGAGGGGTGGCGACTCCATTTTATTTCTCCGGTTTATTCCCCCATGGGCTACTCCGTACTCCCACCGGGCCACGAGCCTAGAAAACATCGCCAATTTCTGTGTTCTACAACAATCATTGTCAGTGCGCTTCCACTAACCCTATTATATACACAAGAATCATCTTTATTTTGAATTAAATCATATACCATTATGATTACATCAAAATTATGATTCCAGAACACAATGCTTTCTTCAATCTATAAATAGTTTGATTTATCTTGCAAACCTTGTTTGCATGTTTTGGCACGACAAAACCGTCAGGATGTTTCATACAAACATCCTCCAAAATGTTTCCCTTAAGGAAATCGGTTTTGGTGTCTTGCTGGCCATATTTCATAAATGAAATATACAGTTATAGCAAGCATTATCCGAATGGATTAATCATGCAACAAGTGAAAAATTTTCTCATAGTCGCACTATGTCGTTGACGATACCCTTTCTGGTACAAGCTAGCTGATGAGCGGAAAATATATCAATATTTACCGCCCCTTTTACTTAATATTTTGTTTAGTTTCTCGGGTTTGATGAACGTTTTGATATGTTTTATTTTATTTTGCAGATAAAATAATATCGGACTCAATGAAATCATTTAGGACGAAATGTGGATCAAATAAGGGCAATTATTGGACTTGATATATTAATTTTGGAGATTGGAAACTTGAAAGGGCGTTTTTGACGAAGTGCAGTTTTGG
>SKCR01006313.1:0-25117 GCA_019454045.1 Zanthoxylum bungeanum
TGATCTAATCACAAATGATGAGAGTGCAATTTCCTTATTACATAGTTAATTTGCTACAACAACACAATGATCTATGCAAATAGTGACGCTATGGGTCATATTATCCAACATACCATTGGTAGTATGACTATGTGTCTTATGGAAGTCCGAATCAGGGTAGGTGTATTTGGTCTTAACCTTAGACTTGCACCGCTAATACTTGCGACAATCAGTGTACTTTGGTTTTGGTCATCCAGGGCTTTAATAGGTTCTGTGTACGCCTCTTTTGGGTATATTGAGAATCGATGTGTATTGGGTGTGATGTCGAGATGGAAGTATCACTCCAATCATAGTGGAGTGGATGATCACGTAGGATACGGAACTGGTTCTCTTATGTACTGCAGTCATCGGGATAAATTGACTAGGTCATGTTTATCCGATATAGAGACTAGTTACCAGAGATCCGATATGTGCTCCGTATGGGGCAGGCCACATTTCCAGCCCCAGGCCTTACACGTGACATCAGATACTGGATCACAATACGCAATACTACGTATACTACGCCTGATATAGATCACTTATTCCTTTAAGGATATTTCTGGGGAATTGGGTAGCATGGCGCTTTGCTAGAAGCCAACCATGTCTTGTAAATCGGTATAAACGTAGTACTAGGTACGTACGTGTTCGAATAGTTCGACGACCAGATTTACTGCCAACATATCCGGGGATCTCATGGGTCGCTTCCCGAAGATTCACCGATGACGTATGACTCGCACTTTATTAATCTAGTTTTAATTAATGATGAGAGAGAAAATTAATTTGGGATTAATTACAGAGATATTTTATATGGGATAAAATATTATTTAAAGAGAGAGAACGATTAATTTGGAATTAATCGATAAATATTATATATTCGATATATTATACGAAATTGGATTTCGACGCGAAATTGAAATTAGATTTTAATTCAGGTGAACGAGTTAATTTAGAATTAATTCTTTAGCAACATGAATAGTGATTTTGCTATGCATAATTATTTAATTACGTCACAACGGAAAATTCGTTAATTTGGAATTAACGAACCCGATCCCGGGAGTGTTTGCTGGCGCACTCGCATTGCAAATTTAAGTGCGGCCCACAAGTCACATCAAGTGTCAAATCATTAGTCATATCAAGCGTCAAATCACTTGTCACTTTGAGTGATGTGACAATTTGTCACTTGATTGATTGATGGGAGTGGTTGGTTGAATTAAAGCCATTTACCTTTTATTTGATTTTTTGGTGTTTGACTTTATTTAATGTATTAGATACACAAGTCTTCAACAACCAAACATAACACATTCACTCTCTCCCTCCTCTCATCTCTCTCGGCCTCAAGGCCATTTTCTTCTTCCTTTTCACTGCAATGCCGTGAGCCAAGGAGAAGCAATAGGAAATTTTGCGGCAAACTTTCTGGAGTGCTAGTACCCTTTAGGATTCTTGCGAAGGTGATAGGGAAACCGCACCCGTGAGCATGGAATCATCAACCAAAGCTTGGAGGTTGATGGATCATCCATGGCCGAATTTGGAGGACACAAAAACTGCCCACTACCGTGAGTCACCTTGGAGGGAGAAAATAATTTTTTTGTTCGTCGCATCGCTCAACCGATCATTGTAAGTTTTCCGCAACTTCTTTGAGTATTCGTACATGTGTTTCATTGCTTGATTTGATCCCGGTTAGACGGTAGAATTCCAACAATGGTATCAGAGCGAGGTTGAGCATGAAAATTAAACTTAGGGTTAAAATTGGGTAAATTGTATTTGAGCATGATTTGATAAAATTACTTGATTGAGTATGCTTAAATGATGTTTAATTGAAGTTGTATTGGATCAATTTCATGAAATTTGATTGGATCAATTTTTGCCAAAAAATATAGGCTTGGCCGAATGATACCCTAATTGTGGCTCTTGGTGATTTTTGATTTTGGACAATTGGATATGTTTAAAATGCATGGGATATATTAATTTGTGGTTTAATTGAATTGAAATCCAAATTTATTTAAAATAATCCCCATTTCCGAGAGCTAAAGAAGCATGAAATGAGTTTGATTTGTTTCAATTGTGTTGGACATGGATTGAACATGATGAAGCATGATTGGTTGTGTAAATTGATGTTTTGGAAATGTTGATTTATATAATTAATTATATTGTGAAATTGGAATTTTGGAATATAATTAAGTTGGGCCAAATTTGGAATTGGGCTTGTAAAGTTGTATTTGGGCTTAATGGGCTTGGTTGTACCAAGATTGGTTTAGGCAAATTGGTTGGATCCAATTTGGCCCAAAACCATATCCATAAAGTCCAAATATGACTTAATGGACCTTTAATATTAATTGGGCCTAATGGGCCTAAATTGGTTTCTTGGCAAATAAGGGTGATTCCTTAAATGGGCTTTGGTATTTGGGTTTGACCCATATTGACTAAAAGTCCATGCCTTAGAAATTAATTGAAAGCCCGTTGGACTTTAAATTAAATTGACATTTGATGTTAATCAGGCTTTGAGACCCGTAAAGATTAGATTTGGAATCTAAGTCGCAAAAGGTTCACTAATAAAGTGTAATATTTAATTTGGAATTAAATAAATGAATTAGTATTAAATGCAAGTTAAATTGGATTTAATGCTGTAGTTTAATTTAATTCAAGAATTCGTACTTTGAGTACTTATTCGCAAAGCAAGTTTGACTCGCGCAAAATCAAATCGTTGTTTGAACATTGGATGGTCATTAATTATCATATTAATTAATTGGATTAGATTGATTGATAACATGCTTGTGTGAATACATGGTTGCGATGCATGAATAATGTATATCGGATGGATATTAGATGGGTGAGGGCAATTTCTGAAATTGCTGTAATAAATTTAGAATTTATTAATTGGACCTGCGAGTCCAGCCTTTCCTCCTACTCTTTGTATTTCTCTTCTCACCTATTCCCCTCAATGTAAATGAGGTTTCTTTAGAAGTGTTATGTAACGGGTAGAAGTAATACTTGCGCTAGCGGGAGAGAGGAAAGGGAGAGATCTGTTCTAGGAACAATGTGTTAAGTATCCATCCGCATATCATTATTATTTTATTTATATGCGCCTTATTATGTGTTTAGAATGCATGTTTAAGGGTGTATTATGATGAGACCTTAACAAAGATAATAAATTGGTTGCCAATTTGCACGCGAAAAACCCTCAACATAATATTAAGCGTTTTTCCTTCCATTGAGTGATTCTTACTCAAGATCCAAGACTGGCATTGGTTTGTTGGCCAAAGTCAAGGCCTTTGTCCGTCGAGGATGTGTTTGAATCATGAAGGCTTTGTTCCATATTGGTGTCTTGTCCAAGTTGTGATTTGTTGGCCAAAGTCAAGATCTCTTCTTGTCCATCGACATTGATTACGAAGCTTTCAAAGGTCAATGGGTTCCGTTTAACTGGGATCACTAAGTTTGTTGTGCCAAAGCCAAGGCTTAGTTGATTCAGAGGAAAAAGGTTAGGCAATATATTGGATATATTGGCATATATAAGATATATGTTTCGGACTTGGATGTCCACCTACTGGATCTAGGAATTGGATGGGATCCAATTGATCTTAGAGATCTACCTAGTTAATTATCCTACAATTTGTTGGCCAAAGTCAAGATTATTTGTTATTTAACGGGATCCTAGCCCACTAGGAAACAAGGTTTCCGAGTACTCAACAGAGGGTTAGAGGCTCGCCGAAAAATAGTGGGAGGCAAGTATTAAATTGTTGGAAATTCTAATCCATGTCCCAAGATCAAAAGAGCAAACAAAACATATAAATGAATGAACAATATTGAAGTATGGCGGAATCATACTCACAAAGATCGGAATGCGGATGCGTTGATGAAATAAAATTTTTCTCCTTTGTGCAGTGAAGATTTCGGCCAAGGTGAGTGGGGAAGCTCCAAGCTTTCTTTGATCCTTCCAAGCTCAAGAATTAGTTTCCCATAACACCTTTGTATGATCCCTTGAAGGTGCTAGCCTTATATGTGATTTAATGTTCCAAACACACACACTTTCTTCAAGTTTTTGCAACAAAAACAGAAAATGGAGAGGGCTGTGAAACTTCACAGTTTTGGTCAAGAGGTAATGGGAGAGAGTCTTATGATTTTTGTTACAAAAATCAATTTATATTTATGCCATAATATTTATTAAATTAATAATAAACTTATGACATAAATCATGCAATGGCTTAGAGTGTCAAACACTCAAACTCCATGCAAAACCATTGAGTGTATTGTACACTATCACCATGCAATGTATTAACAATTAAATAATGCATAAAATGACATGTGTCATGTGGGCCCCACACAACCCAAATGAAAGTGGGCCCACGCGTACTCACGCGTTCGGGTTCGATATTTCCGAAATACCGAACTTTCGTCGCGACGTTAATTAAATCGAATTTAAATAAATAATTGCGCCTAGCGAAATTATTATTTACGTCGCTAACGAATAATTCTAAATTAACTCGTTTGCCCGAATTAAAATCTAATTTTAATTTCACGTCGAAATTGAGTTTCGATTATTATATCGAATATAATAATTTTACGATTAATTCCAAATTAATCGTTCTCTCTCTATGTATAGTACTTTATCCAAGATAAAGTCTCTCCGTAATTAATCCAAGATTAATCGAGTTTGAATCATACGTCATTGGTGAATCTTCGGGAAGCGACCCAAGAGATCTCTGGATATATTGGCAGTAAATACGGCCGTCAGATTATCCGAACACGTACGTACCAAGTACTACGTTTTTACCGATTTACAAGACAAGGTTAGCCTCTAGCAAAACGCCATGCCTACCCAATTCTCCAGAAATATTCTTATTGGAATATAAGATCTATAACAGGCGTAGTATACCGTAGTATAGTGTATACTGATCCAGTATCGGATGATCACATGTAAGGCCTGGGGCTGGAGATGTGTCTGCCCCGTACGATACATATATCGGACATCAAACAACTAGTCTCTTTGAATCGGATAATCCTGACCTTGTCATATTATCCCGATGGTTGCAACCATTATAGAGTACTAGTTCTGTATCCTGCGCGATCATCATCTCCATATGTCTGAAGGGATACTTCCGTCTTGACATCACACCCAATACTCTACGATTCCCGATAAACCTAGAAGAGGTGTACACAGAACCTGTTAAAGCCCTGGACGACCAAAACTAAAGTCTACCGATTGTCGCAAGTACTAGCGATGCAAGTCTCAGGTTAAGACCATATACACCTACCCTGAAGCGGACTCCCATAGACACGCAGACATACTACCAATGGGATTCCGCGGGGTCTATCCAGAGCGAAGTTGTTTTCCGTACCATCGGTAAAACACAACCTCCTACCGCACTTGCATAAGTATCCAATACTCAAATATATGAGAACTATGCTGTTGTGCCCTCACAACACGCACAAATGCAGTACTAGTCTATTCCGCATTATCGATGTCCAATCTCGATAATACTACGACTAGGGATTTTTAATGATTAAACCTTTATGGATTGATACTGTCTCATATCATCTCAATCCGGAATTAATCATAGGGACTTTTACCATTTATATATCAAAGTAAATAAATTACAAAACGGTAAAAGGCAATTTCATTACTACATAGTTAATTTTGTACAATAATACAATATCATTTACAAAATAGTGACGCTATGGGTCATTACTGTCTAACATAAATTTGCAATATTCGTTTAGTTACTTGCCATACGCGCTCATTCAAATTTTTCGTCAAATAAATTAATATATTAGTTGGACTAATATTTAATGTTGTTTTAATAAACATTTGGACTGTATTCAAACTATTTCGATTATAGTTGCTTTTATAATTGGATTATAGTAATCAATATAATTGAATTTATCTATTAAATTATATTTGATTATATAGTTGGACTATAGTAATCATTATAATAAATAGTACCTAAATTATAATTGATTATATGGTTGGACTATAGTAATCATTATAATAGTACCTAAAAATCGTTGATTAAATAGTTGGACTATTAGAATCATGATAATTGAAAGATTAGTGTTTAAAACATAATCCTGGGTGAAAAATGTTTATAAATGACTTTAATTTTCAAATTGGGAATAAAATTTCAGGATGGTCCTGGAAACTAATAAGTTACTTTATTTGATAAAATAACATATTAGGCCTAAGCCCGGAGTTAATCAAATAGTAGAGCATGATATTTGGAATATTCATGTGATGATAACTTTAGTGCTTAATCCGTTATGCTTGAAAAATAGACTCCTTAATTTATTAATCAGAACTATGGATTAGATCCTTAAAGTATGATAATGAAATTGAAGGATCTTCATAGATCTATCTTTAGATCTTAGAAGTACAAGTTGCAATAGTAAACTCTTGGAGAGTTAATGGCTATTATAATGGAGACAAAGCCAAAGTACGCAATAAGGCAAGAAGCGCAAGGCGCACTTTACTTCGATATTCTAGAAGGCCAAGGCTTGGCCAAAAGCTTATGGGTGTGAAAAATGAGCAAAGGCAAAGTCATTATAATCTTCTGGGAAGACAAAAGACATATCCCAGATGTCTGCCTAAACTGTGGCAAACGGGGACACAGAAGCGTGACTGCCGTATGGACAAGGCAGACATGAAGGAATTGAAGACGGTGTAAGTCTCCGACTTCAAATATGTTTGTTATAAACATGTTCACAACTAGTATTAAAATTGGATTTTAGATACATGATGTGGTACATAGATATGTATTGCTGTGCAGAATCTGTTGTAAGCATGATACTGACTTCGGTCGAGAATAATCTACGGATTGGAAACGGGACGACAGTCGCTGTTTTAACCGTAGAAACCTAAGTTTAGGAAACTGTTAAATTTACCTAGTTTGACTAGAAACATTATCTCTATATCAGAGTCCAATCCGTTGCGGATATACCTTTATATTATAGAACACTAAAGTGTTTCATTTTATAAATATGATATTGAGATAAACACATTAGATGTGAATAACATTATTTATATTTTGAATATAAATGAATCTCAAACATATAACATGACAAACAAATAGCTCGACCTGATTTAATCAGTTGAGACTTATATGTGGAATTGTTGTCTGGGACACAATTAAACAAGACTCGTATATCCACACTTTCGAAGAGTGGGTAATAGGATGAATTTGAGTCTATTCAAATAATGTCTATGAATCTAGTTTATTGGGAAAAGTGCCTAAAACACATCTTACTTGGTAAAAGTGCAAATGCCACCGATCTGTTAGCCCTCGTTCATAGTGACGTAAGTGGGCCCATGTCTAGCTAGGCTAGAGGTGGATATGAATGTTTCATGACCTTTACGGATGTGACATCGCGTTATGGTTATATGTTTCTATTGAAACACGAATCAGAAACTTTTGATCAATTCAAAGAGTTTCGACACGAATTAGACAAACAGATCGGCTAAAGTGTAAAACCATCACGGTTGGACCGTGATAAAAATACTTAAGCAATAAGTTTTTCAATACTTGAAAGAGTATAGTATTCTTTCAATGAGGACTCCTCCCGGAACACGTCAATTGACAGTGTGTCTGAACGGATAAACCGAATTTTGTTGGACATGATAAGGTTAATCATGAGTCGCTCTGAGCTACCATTTCCTTCAACGGATACGCATAAACAGTGCAGAACTTATTTTGAATAAGGTTCCTTGAAAATATGTTGGACAGACTTCATATTAGATATGAACAGGAAAGAAACTAGGTTTTCTCATTCCTGAAGATTTGGGAATGCTAGGCATATGTTTGGATGATACCAAACTAGAACCCAAATCGGATAAGTGACTAAGTTGTAGGTTATCCTAGGGAAACCAAAGTATAGTACTTACACAACTCACTAGAGAACAATGTAATTGTTGCTCACCATGCGGTTTTCCTGAGAGGAATACCTATATGCAGTGGCAAGTGGGAGGATAGTAAAACTCGATGAAAATCGGAGTAATACTATTCTAGGCACTGATTCTATAATGGAACACAAATAGCGTAAACTGTTGTGATATTCTAGGTTTGATTTTTTAAGGAAAAACAACCCCAAAACAGCCCTAAAGCATCCCTATATGTTTCCCAAAAATTCTGGATTAAAACGGAAACAAACCAAGCCCCGTTTCACCAACACAAGTTGCTGCAGTGAGCTAAAATAAGCCTCACTGCCGTGTGACAATGAAATAAAGAAGATGAGTTTTGGTTCAACACCACAAAGTCTTCCGAGCTATATCTCATTACCAACGGAAATTAGTGTGGGCTAGACTCACAAAATTAGTCCCTAAACGTTTTAGAGATTAATGTCACACTAAGGAAATCTTTTATTTTTATTTTTGTTCTAATTTTTATTTTATCAACTCTTTGAGAGAATTTGGAGAAGTAGAAGATGAAGGCTAAGGTTTAAGAATGAGATTACGGTAAAAGAAAATCCAATTTTCTTTTTATAGTTAGGGTTATTAATTTCCAAAATTAACAAACCCTTCATCTCCCCTCCTATTGAAAATTCGGCCAAGGAAATAATTTTTTATTAATTTTGTAACATCTAATGGAATTACCATAATGGAAAATATGTTACAAAAACAAAAAGTTTAATGCCTTTAAAATTTGTAACTTCCAAATTAAATCCAAGAGTTATGCAACCTACCATAACTCACCAAGGGTTTCCAAAATCCAAGATTTGGAAAATCCAAATTTGGCCTCATTAAATTATATCATATATATTTAAATATTATGCATTCAAAATTATAATATAATTATTGAAACTATATATTAAATTTAATATATAGTTTCAAGTGTGATAAAATAATATTATTAATCAAATTAATAATATTTATACATATGTGAGTATATAATTGGACTATCCAATTATAATAAATCCGTTATAGTATATTAAGCTAGCACGGGTACCAAATGGACCTACGGTTCCGAGCTCCAATAATATTGAAATATTAATTAAGCTCTTAATTAAATATTCTGAATTATTAACTCCAGGTTATTCCACTAAGAACCCGAAGTTGCACTCTCATTGCCACAAATAGTATATTCAACCGATCAACGTCGGTGTCCATCGATATATTCATTACATATGGATTAGCCCTTCACGAGTATCTCGTAATTAGAGACAGGTCATAATATTTGTTATACCCCTCTAACTATTTTTACCTTAAGTGCCATTGATTCTCTAATGAATGATTTATTCATAACCATTATGAATGTTAATCTTTCTACTCGTAATAGAAAGACTTGAGCACTCTAAACGTTCAAGTACCGAATAACCCCTTAAGAAATATACTCATCTACTTCTCGCAAGAAGGAGTGAACTCCATATCTATGTAATATGTCCCCATCTACACACCAAACCATGTTCCTAAAGTACGTAGCTATTGGTCGGGATTGCTACACTAACCCTACATTTTTAAATCAAAGGACATAGTCTACCATGCAAGAGTTCATAGTACACTCAGGATTAAGATCAGTCCATATATGACCATCTAGTAGATTGAAATAAATTTCTTTATTTAACGCATTTTATAGGAAACTCATTTCTATCTGGGTCCAGTCCTATACGATCACTGTTGGGATTTATGTCCTAGTGCTTTATGTATTGTAAACGAAATTGATTATTGTAATAATAATAAATGCATTATTCATTTTATCAAAGTTGTTTGATTTATATCGCATATTTTCCAATTGTCTTGTTTACCTTGATTACTGTTGTACCTTCAGACTTATTGTATGTTTGATGCATAAGAAGATTTAAGTCTGAAGTTAGTAATCTAAATAGTCTATAGAGAGCAAACAAAGTGGGTATTTTGTTTGTGGTTTATCTATAGCTGCGGTCCATTCCATACTTGTATGAAGACCTTGATCCGGGATCATTCATGTAGTGACATGGGAGTGGAGGCACCTTGTATGATGAGATCATATAGTACTTGGCTCAGATAAATATGAATTTCTTTCAATATTCGTTAACCAAATAAATTCATTTTATCTAATAAATGGTCATATATGGATTCGATCTTAATCCTGAGTGTACTACGAACTTCTGCATGACAAACTATGTCGTTTGATTTACTATGATGAGGTTGGTGTTGCATTCCCGGCCAATAACTACGTATTTCAGAGATATTGTTTGGTGTGTAGCAGGGAACATTTTACATGGATATGAAATTCAATCATTCTTACGAGAAGCAGAAGAGTATATCTTTTAAGAGTTGATTCTGGACTTGAACAATTTAAGCGCTTAACATTTCTACTGCGAATAGAAAGTTTTATATTCATAATTTTTATGAATTAATTATTCATTATAGAATCAATGGTGCTTAAGAGACAAAATATTTAGAGGGGCTTAACAGACTTTTTACCTGGCTCTATTTATGAGATATTTGTGAAGGGTTATATCCTAATGTAAAGACTATATCGATGGACACCGAAGTTGTTCGGTTTATTTTATCCATCTACGGTAATGGGAGTTCAACTTCGAGTTTTTAGTGGAATAACACAGAGTTAATAATTGGTAATATTTTATTAAAGAGTTTAATTAATATTTCATAATTATTGGAGCTCAGAACCGTAGTTCCATTTGGTCCCCATGTGTAGGAGCGAAGCGGGGTTTACTACTATGCTTATGATGTTCGGTGACCATGACACTGTTAGGCTCGCAACCCGTAGAGAGTACGAAGTAGCCCGTGGCGGACTAAACCGGAGAATAAAGGAGTCACCACCCAGTGTGAACTGGGAAAAGATTTAAGGCCGCACTCACCCCTCACAAGGGAAGAACTCAAACCGTTGGGTTCAGAATGGTCTCTTACTTATGCCAGTATAATGGAAGGGTTCACACAATGGTATATCTAAGTCTTAATGCAACTCATACATAAAAGCGAATAAAAAAATGTAATAACATACCCGAGCAAATAATAATCGCAATAACACGATTCCAAAAGCATATAAAATTAAGAAGTACGAGATGCAATAATGAAAATCAATCAAAATGGGGAAAACATCAATAAATAAATAGCAAACAAAAGAGGGGGTTAATCAGGCATGTATGCATATTTTCCGAGTGGCACGTGGAGTTGTATCCCAAGTACAAACCGCACTACCGTCCATTCGGATTCGGCTACAGAATTTATGTCTTGGTTTCCATCCGATATACCGTAAATGATAATAACACACATAAACATTAATGCAATGTAAATAAAAAATAGACATGAAATAATATAATAATGCATATGCGGATAATCACCAACATGAACAAATAAAATAAAGGTGAAATAATAAAAAAATAATAAATAGACAAAAAAGATGAATAACAAACTAAATGCGAAATAATAAAATAACGATAAAAGTGAATAAATAAATAAAAAAGATAAATAACACTAAATAAATAAATAATAAAATGCCGAAGAAGAAAAATAATGTGACCAGAAATTTGGTCGTCTTTGGTGTAGGACTTAAAATACCCGACTGGACATATTTCACGTCAAGCCAGACATGCAGCGTCCGGAACTATAAAAAATAAATGTTTTAAGGTGCCCTCAGGTTTTACCTTTCAAGTTGCTTTTTCGGAAGTGCGTTAGTCCGTCGCCGGAAGGATCAAAACTGGTTCGCTGTTTGTTGTTTCTGGTTCTTTGTTTCACTCGCTGTTTTGCTATTTTCTGTTTGTTGTTTTACTATTTTCTAGTTGCTGTTTTGCTATTTTCAGGTTGATGTTTTTGGTTGTTTTGGCTGCTATTTTTTGGTGATTTGGCTGCTGTTTTGGTTGCTATTTTCATGGTGATTGGGCTGTTGTTTTTAAGGTTATTTTGGCTGCTGTTTTTGCATTTTTATAGGCTGTTTTGGCTAGTTGTTTGGTCACTATTTTGGCATTTTTGGGGACTGCTTTTGGCTGGTTGTTGGGTCACTGTTTTGGCATTTTTGGGGGCTGCTTTTGGCTGGTTGTTGGTCAATGTTTTGGTGTTTTTGGGGGGAAACTTTTGGCTGGTTGTTTTTGTGATTGTTTTCAGTGGGTTTTTTGTTGCTGTTTTGGTGATTTTTGGTCTCGCTTTTGGTGGTTGTTTCTCGATTTTTGCCGGTTGTTTCTGGTTGTCATTTCATTGTTTTTTGGCTGGTTGTTTGGTGATTTTTCTTGTTGTTTTTGGTGTGATGGCTTGGTTTTTTTGGTTTTTGTCCTTTCCTTTATGTTATTGGTTGTTTTGGTGTGTCTTGGTTTCGGTGATTGCCTAGGTTTTAGGGTTTTCGATTTTTTTTTTATGTTTTCTTTGGTGATGGTTGTTGTTGTCGTTTAAGAAAATAAAGAATAAGAGAGAGTGTCTAGGTTTTTTTATGATGATCACGTCCAAGCCTCTCTCTTTGGTGATGATTTTGTCCCTAATTTCTAATGTCTTGAATGGATCTCCAAATAGGGAAATAAATCACAATGATTTTGGAGATATATTCTCAATTTATTTTGGGAATACAATCTCACAAATTTGGTGATAGATATCTTTTAAATCTTTTTAAATTGTGAGGATGGGAATTCACATCTTGTTAAATTGGAAAGTGTTGATGAGGGAATTTGCACAGTGAATTGCATGGGATTTTGTCTATTTTGGAAGAAGATTTGGGCGTGTGCATGGGTTTAGGGGCCTTGGGCGTGTGGATTGGGCTTGCATAGTGGGCATTGCTAAGGTAAGGTTGTTAGACATTATGACCCATAGCGTCACTGTTTTGTAAATGATATTGTATTATTGTACAAAATCAACTATGTGATAATGAAATTGCCTTTTGCCGTTTTGTAAAATTATTTACTTTAATATATTAATGGCAAAAGTCCATATGATTAGTTCCGTATTGAGATGATATGAGACAGTATCAATATAAAAGGTTTAATCATTAAATATCCCTAGTCGGAGAGTATATATCGAGATCGGACATCGATAATGCGGAATAGACTAGTATTGCACTTGTGCGAGTTGTGATGGCACAACGGCATAGTTCTCATATATTTAAGTATTGGATACTTATGCAAGTGCGATAGGAGGTTGTGTTTTGCCGATGGTACGGAAAACAGCTTCGCTCTGGACAGACACCGCGGAATCCCATTGGTAGTATGTCTGCGTGTCTATGGGAGGCCGCATCAGGGTAGATGTATATGGTCTTAACCTGAGACTTGCATCGCTAGTACTTGCGACAATCGGTAAACTTTGGTGTTGGTGGTTTGGGGCTTTAACCGGTTCTGTGTACGCCTCTTCTGGGTTTATCGAGAATCGTAGTGTACTGGATGTGATGTCAAGATGGAAGTATCACTTCAGACATATGGAGATGATGATCACGCAGGATACAGAACTAGTACTCTATAAAAGGTTGCAACCGTCGGGACAATATGACCAGGTCAGGATTGTCCGATTTAAAGAGACTAGTTGTTTGATGTCCGATATATGTTTCGTACGGGGCAGACACATTTCCAGCCCCAGGCCTAACATGTGATCGTCCGATACTGGATCGATGTACGCGATACTACGGTATACTACGCTTGATAAAGATCTAATATTCCAGTAAGAATATTTCTGGAGAATTGGGTAGGCATGGCGCTTTGCTAGAAGCCAACCTTGTCTTGTAAATCGGTAAAAACGTAGTACGAGGTACGTACGTGTTTGGATTATCCAACGACCGTATTTACTGCCAACATATCCGGAGATCTCTTGGGTCGCTTCCTGAAGATTCACCTATGATGTTTGATTCGAACTTTATTAATCTTGGATTAATTGCGGAGAAACTTTATCTTGGATAAAATGCCTTATTAGGAGAGAGAACGATTAATTTGGAATTAATCGATAAAATAATATATTCGATATATTAAACGAAATTAGATTTCGACGCGGAATTAAAATCGGATTTTAATTCGGGCAAACGAATTAATTTAGAATTAATTCGTTAGCGATCTGAATAGTAATTCCGCTAGGCGTAATTATTTAATTCTCGTCGCGACGGAAATTCGTTAATTCGGAATTAGCGAAATTGAGCCCGAAAGTGTTTGCGGACACATTCGTATTTTGAAACGAGTGGGACCCGCAAATCACATCGCGAAGTCTCATTACTTGACACGACTAGTTGATGGATGTATCTAGTCACCTTTATGGGATGATACATTGTCTCTATTCTCAATGTAAGTAGGTGAGGCCATTTAATGGATTTTTTGGAGGGAAAACCTTTCACGGTTTTTGAAGGGTTTTTTAATTAAAAAATTCATTTTGGAAAATGATCTCATTATTGCTTTTTCTTTCTTCTCACGGTTTTTGAAACAAATAAAAAGAGAAAAAGAAAATGAAAAGGCACTCTTCCTCTTCTTCTCTTGCTCACGCCGTGAGCTTCAAACAAGGGCAGAAAATTGTTTTCATCTTCTCCATTTTTGCTAGCACAATGAGGGATCAAAGGAGGTGATAGGGAAACAACCTTGGAGCTTGGAATACAAGAAGACTTGAAGCTTCTCTCACTCTTGCTCTTGGCCGAAACTTCCACCTTGAAGACTCAAGGATTCTCTTCATCATTTTCGTCACAAGCTTTGTAAGTATGATTCCGCCATGCTTCAAGCTTTGCATGTATAAAATGTGTATTTCTTGGCTTATACTTTCTTTGGGACTAATTATAGAAACCTACAATGGTATCATGGAGCCATGTTTAAGCATGAAATACATTAGGGTTAATTTGGGGAAAATTGATTGAAGCATGTTCTTGTGAAAATTGTTGCTAAAGTATGCTTATATGTATGATATATGATATAATACATGATCAATTTTGAGAAAAATGCATTGGATGATTTTTTCCCCAAAATGGTTGTCTTGGCCGAATGTGGAGGTGCTTCCACTGGTTGGAATTTTTCATGCACAAGTTTATTAGATGACTTAAGCATGATTATATGTATGATATATGATGTAATACATGATCAATTTTGAGAAAAATGCATTGGATGATTTTTTCCCCAAAATTGTTGCTTGACCGAATGTGGAGGTCCTTCCACTAGATTGTAATTTTTCATGAACAAGTTCATTAGATGACTTAAGCATGATTATATGTATGATAATGATGTAATACATGATCATTTTGAGAAAAATGCATTGGATGATTTTTTCCCCAAAATTGTTGCTTGACCGAAAATGGAAGTCCTTCACTGAATTGGAATTTTGTGTACAAGTTCATTTGATGACTTAAAAATAACGGGTAATAGATTAGTGATTCAATTGGATTGAAAAACAAATCGAACCGCAAAAATCCCTCTTGGCCGAATACAACATGACATGTTAAAGGACTTGATTTTTGTTCAAATAAATGTTGGACATGTGTTTTGAACAAGTGATGATTAATAAATTAAATGGTGTGTTTTTGAAATATTTTGGTTTAATGAATTAATCATGGATTTACACTTAATTAATTGAATTTTAAAATTTGGAATATTAAAATTTAATTAAATGGGCTTTAATGTTTAATTGGGCCTTATGGGCTTGAAATTGATTTTATGGCATTTAAGGGTGATTCCTTATTTGGGCTTGGTAATTGGGTTTGACCCACATTGACCAAAGCCCAAGCCTTGATAAATCAATTGAAAGCCCATCGGACTTTAATTAAACAAACATTGGATGTTGTTGGGCTTGGAGACCCAATTAGATTAGATTTAGAATCTAAGTCTTTAAAAGCACATTAAAAGTGTAAACATTTAATTTGGAATTAAATAAATTGAATTAGTATTGAATACGACTTAAATTGGATTTAACGGGTAGTTCGATATAATTCGTGAATTCGTACCTTATGTACTTATTCTCAAACGAGTTGGACTCGCGCAAAATCAAACCATTGTTTGAACATTGGATGATCACTTAAACAAAGACTAATTAATTGGATTTGATTGGTTGTATAGCATGTCTTGATTGAATATATATGTATGTGATGAATGAATAGTGTATATCGGATGGATATTAGAAGGGAAAGGGTAATTTTAGAAATTATTGTAAATTTAGAATTTATAAATTGGACCTGCGTGTCCAGCCTTGTCTCTCTTTGTATTCTCTTCTCACCTAATTCCCCTCAATGTAAATGAGGTTTCTCTTATTGTATTATGTAATTGGGTAGAAGTAGAATATTGCTAGCGGGGAGAGGAAAGGGAGTGATTTGTTCTAGGAACAAGTTGTTTTATATATCCATCCGTATATCACTATTAATTACTTTACGCACTTTATGATGTTTTAGAAGCATGCTTAAGGGTGTATGATGATGAGACCTAACAAAGATAATAAATTGGTTGCCAATTACGCAAAAATCCCTCAATTTATATTAAGCGATTATCCTTCCATTGAATGATTCTTGTTCAAGATCCAAAATTGGCATTGGTTTGTTGGCCAAAGTCAAGACCTTTGTCAATTGAGGATGTACTTGAATCATGAGAGTTTTGTTCCACATCGGTGTCTTGTCCAAGTTGTGATTTGTTGGCCAAAGTCAAGATCACTTCTTGTCCAACGACATTGATTACGAAACTTTCCTTGTCAATGGGTCCCGCTTAACCGGAATCATTAGGTTTGTTGTGCCAAAGCCAAGGCCTAGATGATTCGGAGGATATGGTTAGGAAAATGTATTAGATACATTGGCATAAGTAAATATACATATGTTTTGGACTTGGATGTCCACCTAACCGGATCTAGGAATTGGATTGGATCCAATTGATCTTTGAGATCTACCTAGTTAAATAGCATACAATTTGTTGGCCAAAGTCAAGATTGTGTGTTATTTAACGGGATCCTAGCCCACTAGGAAATAGGATTTCCCGAGTTCTCAACAGAGGGTTAGAGACTTGATAAAAATAGTGGGAGGCTAGTATTGAATTTGCAATTTCGTTCAGATACTTAGCCTTACGCGTCTTTCAATTTTATTTCGTCTATTTATTAAAATTAGTTGGACTAATACATTGTTATTTTTGTGACAGTTTGACTGTACCCATTTTATCGTTAACTAGATAGTTGGACTATCGTAGTAGTTGGCAGGCAAGCAAGGGAAATGTCCGAGACATCATCATGGGTGACAATGTCTTTAAGGGCACAAACTTCGCTGATTGGGAAATGAACCTAAGGATAGTCCTTGGGGCTGAGAGGATGCTGTACACTATACAGATACCTCTCCCGCCTAAGCCCACTGACCCACTTGAGCTGGAGTTATGGAAAACTCACAGCGATGATTGTGACACTGCTCAGGCTATTATGTTAGCTTCGATGACTCAGCACTTTCGTCGCCAGAATAGGACTTGGATCCTTATAATATGATGGCTAGACTGAGAGATCTCCACCGCACCAACAAGCGGATGGAGAGGTACGAGTTGGTGAAGAAACTCTTCCGCGCCCGAATGACTGAAGGCGCATCAGTTGAGGCCCACGGGGCTCAAATGATCGCCGATATTGATGAGTTGGCCAATATGGGAATAGTCTTGGAGGCTGAGCTGACCGTAGATTTGATCTTACAGTCACTTCCTGATTCTTGGAAACAAATCATAATCAACTACAAGTTGATGGACACGGATGACTCTCTTGGAGAGCTGTTATCCATCTTGAAGGAGTCTGAAAAAGAACTCCAAAAGGGGGCAAGCGCGAGGCGCACTATGCATCGACCTCTCAGAGGCCAAGGGCTGGGCCCAAAGCTACTGGAGGGGTGAGGAAGAAGAAACATAAGAAAAAGGGTAAAGGCAAGTTGACAAAAGCTTCTGGGAAGCCAAGGGACAAGTCTCAAGATGTGCCTCAACTGCGGCAAGAAGGGTCACTGGAAACGTGACTGCCGAATGGGCAAGGGACACAGGGAGGATATCAAGGCAGGCAAGGCACTAGCCTCTGGTATGTTTGTTATTGAGATAAATATGACTACTTCTAGTTTTAAAAATTGGATTTTTGATTCTGGTTGTGCTGCTCATATATGTACTGATTTGCAGGATCTGCAGATAGCAGGATGCTGGCTTCAGGGGAGATTGATCTACGAGTCGGAAACGGAACTCCAGTTGCTGTTTTGGCTGTAGGGACTTTTGTTTTGGAATTGCCCTCGGGGCATGTGCTTAAACTTTTGAACTGTTATTATATACCTAGTTTGACTAGGAATATCATATCTGTATCTTTGTTAACCCAGCATGGGTACACTTTTGTATTTAGAAACACTGGGTGTTATTTATATAAAAATGATGCAGAAATTTGCACTGCTGTTGCAAATAATGGCCTTTATATTTTGAATATAAATGAATCTCCTAAACATAAAATAACAAACAAAAGGCTCAAAAAGAGTAATCTAAAAGATGAAGCTTACATGTGGCATTGTCGTCTAGGACACATTAACAAGACTCGCATATCCACACTTTCGAAGAGTGGGTACTTGGACGGATTTGATCTTAATTCATATGATGTCTGCGAATCTTGTCTTTTAGGCAAAATGCCTAAATCACCTTTTAGTGGTAAAGGTGAACGTGCCACAGAACTGTTAGCCCTCGTTCATAGCGACGTATGTGGGCCCATGTCTAGCCAGGCTAGAGGTGGATATCATTACTTCGTAACCTTTACGGATGATGCATCTCGTTATGGTTATGTGTATCTAATGAGACACAAGTCGGAAACTTTTGAGAAATTCAAAGAGTTTCGACACGAAGTAGAAAAACAAACAGGCAAGAGTATTAAGACATTGCGGTCGGACCGTGGTGGCGA
The DNA here is from genome assembly GCA_019454045.1 of Zanthoxylum bungeanum. Taxonomy (NCBI): domain Eukaryota; kingdom Viridiplantae; phylum Streptophyta; class Magnoliopsida; order Sapindales; family Rutaceae; genus Zanthoxylum; species Zanthoxylum bungeanum. The sequence goes on from SKCR01006313.1 coordinate 18,740, forward strand.
ATACTTAAGTTATGAGTTTCAAGATTACTTGAAAGAAAATGGTATTCTTTCACAGTGGACTCCTCCTGGAACACCGCAATTAAACGGTGTTCTGAACGGAGAAACCGTACCTTGTTAGACATGGTAAGGTCCATGATGAGTCGCACTGAGCTACCTATATCCTTCTGGGGATACGCATTAAACAGTGCAGTACTTATTTTGAATAAGGTTCCGTCAAAGTCTGTTGAACAGACTCCATATGAGATATGGACAGGGAGGAAACCAGGTTTCTCTTTCCTGAAGATTTGGGGATGCTGGGCATATGTTAAACGTTTGGAAGGTACCAAACTAGAACCCAAATCAGATAAATGCCTTTTCGTGGGATATCCTAAGGAAACCAAAGGATATTACTTCTATCACCCACAAGAGAACAAAGTATTTGTTGCTCTACATGCATTTTTCTTGAGAAGGAATTCCTAGATGCAGTGGTAAGTGGGAGGAAAGTGGAGCTCGATGAAAATCGTAGTGATACTGTTCCTGGCAATGAATCAACGACGGAACATAAACAGACCATCCAGGATGAGTCTGTACCACAATCTTCATATACACAAGACCGCGTAGGTCGGAGAGAGTCAGGACGTACCTGAGAGGTATGGGTTCCTGATCTCGCCTCATGTAGATATTAATCTTATTGAGGATAATGAACCGACTACGTATGAGGAAGCAATACAGAATATTGATTCCGCTTTATGGCAAGATGCCATGAAGTCCGAGATGGATTCCATGTATGCCAACCAAGTTTGGACACTGGTTGATGCACCAGAAGGCGTAAAGCCTATTGGATGCAGATGGATCTTCAAGAAGAAGACCGACATGGATGGCAACGTGCAAACGTACAAAGCTAGGCTTGTAGCAAAGGGGTATCGTCAACAATATGGTATTGATTATGACGAAACTTTCTCACCCGTTGCCATGATTAAATCCATTCGGATAATGCTTGCAATAGCTGCATATTTCGATTACGAGATATGGCAGATGGACGTTAAAACCGCTTTCCTTAACGGAAACCTTTTGGAGGATGTTTATATGCAACAACCTGACGGTTTTATCGTACCTAGACTTGCAAACAAGGTTTGTAAGTTAAATCGATCCATTTATGGATTGAAGCAAGCATCACGGTCATGGAATCAGCGTTTTGATGAGATCATAAAAGAATATGATTTCGTACAAAACGATGATGACCCTTGTGTATACAAGAAGGTTAGTGGGAGAGCACTGACTTTTATTGTCCTTTATGTCGACGACGTATTGCTTATAGGCAATGACATTCCCATGCTAACGTCGGTGAAAGCTTGGCTTTCATTAAAATTCTCCATGAAAGATCTGGGAGAAGCAGCCTTTATTCTGGGAATAAAGATCTACCGGGATAGATCTAGAAAGCTGCTTGGACTCTCCCAGAGTACATATATTGACAAAGTGTTGAAGCGATTCAACATGGATCAATCCAAGAAGGGATTGATGCCAATGTCGCGTGGTATCCTTCTGTCTAAAGACATGTGTCCTAAGACTAAAGAAGAGAGAGATAACATGAGTCGGATACCGTTCGCCTCGGCAGTCGGATCGATCATGTATGCCATGATATGTACGCGACCTGATGTGTCATATGCTTTGAGCATGTGCAGTCGCTATCAGGCCGATCCAGGTGAAGGTCACTGGATGGCAGTTAAGAATATCCTTAAGTATCTTAGACGAACTAAGGATGCTTTCTTAATTTATGGAGGTGGAGAACTTGAGGTGTCTGGGTACACCGATGCAAGTTTCCAAACCGACAAGGACGACTTCAAGTCGCAATCGGGGTACATTTTTTGTTTGAATAACGGAGCAGTGAGCTGGAAATCTTCCAAGCAAGATACTGTTGCCGATTCAACAACAGAAGCGGAGTATATTGCTGCGTCAGAAGCAGCAAAGGAGGCAGTTTGGATCCGAAAATTCCTAATCGGATTAGGAGTAGTTCCGTTAGCAGCTGAGCCCGTGCCATTGTATTGTGACAATAACGGGGCTATAGCACAAGCTAAGGAACCAAGGTCTCATCAACGATCCAAGCATGTTCTTCGGCGTTACCATCTGATTCGGGAGATTATACATCGTGGCGATGTAAAAGTCGAGAAGGTCGCATCGGATGACAACATTGCAGATCCGCTGACGAAGGCTGTTCTTCAGCAAGTGTTTGAACGACATATACATAGTTCAGGTATTAGATGCTTGAGTGACTGGCTATAGGCCAAGTGGGAGATTGTTAGACATTATGACCCATAGCGTCACTGTTTTGTAAATGATATTGTATTATTGTACAAAATCAACTATGTGATAATGAAATTGCCTTTTGCCGTTTTGTAAAATTATTTACTTTAATATATTAATGGCAAAAGTCCATATGATTAGTTCCGTATTGAGATGATATGAGACAGTATCAATATAAAAGGTTTAATCATTAAATATCCCTAGTCGGAGTATTATCGAGATCGGACATCGATAATGCGGAATAGACTAGTATTGCACTTGTGCGAGTTGTGATGGCACAACGGCATAGTTCTCATATATTTAAGTATTGGATACTTATGCAAGTGCGATAGGAGGGGTTGTGTTTTACCGATGGTACGGAAAACAGCTTCGCTCTGGACAGACCCCGCGGAATCCCATTGGTAGTATGTCTGCGTGTCTATGGGAGGCCGCATCAGGGTAGGTGTATATGGTCTTAACCTGAGACTTGCATCGCTAGTACTTGCGACAATCGGTAAACTTTGGTTGTGGTGGTTCGGGGCTTTAACCGGTTCTGTGTACGCCTCTTCTGGGTTTATCGAGAATCGTAGTGTACTGGATGTGATGTCAAGATGGAAGTATCACTTCAGACATATGGAGATGATGATCACGCAGGATACAGAACTAGTACTCTATAAAAGGTTGCAACCGTCGGGACAATATGACCAGGTCAGGATTGTCCGATTTAAAGAGACTAGTTGTTTGATGTCCGATATATGTTTCGTACGGGGCAGACACATTTCCAGCCCCAGGCCTAACATGTGATCGTCCGATACTGGATCGATGTACGCGATACTACGGTATACTACGCTTGATAAAGATCTAATATTCCAGTAAGAATATTTCTGGAGAATTGGGTAGGCATGGCGCTTTGCTAGAAGCCAACCTTGTCTTGTAAATCGGTAAAAACGTAGTACGAGGTACGTACGTGTTTGGATTATCCAACGACCGTATTTACTGCCAACATATCCGGAGATCTCTTGGGTCGCTTCCTGAAGATTCACCTATGATGTTTGATTCGAACTTTATTAATCTTGGATTAATTGCGGAGAAACTTTATCTTGGATAAAATGCCTTATTAGGAGAGAGAGAACGATTAATTTGGAATTAATCGATAAAATAATATATTCGATATATTAAACGAAATTAGATTTCGACGCGGAATTAAAATCGGATTTTAATTCGGGCAAACGAATTAATTTAGAATTAATTCGTTAGCGATCTGAATAGTAATTCGCTAGGCGTAATTATTTAATTCTCGTCGCGACGGAAATTCGTTAATTCGGAATTAGCGAAATTGAGCCCGAAAGTGTTTGCGGACACATTCGTATTTTGAAACGAGTGGGACCCGCAAATCACATCGCGAAGTCTCATTACTTGACACGACTAGTTGATGGATGTATCTAGTCACCTTTATGGGATGATACATTGTCTCTATTCTCAATGTAAGTAGGTGAGGCCATTTAATGGCTTTTTGGAGGGAAAACCTTTCACGGTTTTTGAAGGTTTTTTAATAAAAAATTCATTTTGGAAAATGATATCTCATCATTGCTTTTTCTTTTTCTTTCTCACGGTTTTTGAAACAAAAATAAAAAGAGAAAAAGAAAATTGAAAAGGCACTCTTCTCTTCTTCTCCTTGCTCACGCCGTGAGCTTCAAACAAGGGCAGAAAATTGTTTTCATCTCTCCATTTTTGCTAGCACAATGAGGGATCAAAGGAGGTGATAGGGAAAAACAACCTTGGAGCTTGGAATACAAGAAGACTTGAAGCTTCTCTCACTCTTGCTCTTGGCCGAAACTTCCACCTTGAAGACTCAAGGATTCTCTTCATCATTTTCGTCACAAGCTTTGTAAGTATGATTCCGCCATGCTTCAAGCTTTGCATGTATAAAATTGGTATTTCTTTGCTTATACTTTCTTTGGGACTAATTATAGAAACCTACAAAGGTTTGAAGCAGAAACAGACTGAGCGAATTCGAGGGTGGCTAGTGAGTCCAAACCCGATGAGGTGCTAATTTTTGGAGGTTTTCTTTCGTTCCAGTTACTCATTTTTTACAACTTCCGTAAATTTTCAAGTGGTGCCTCCATACGAGGTTCATCATTGGGCTCATGTAAAAATGCAATGTCTACAGTCGCCCTCACTTTGATGGGCTGTTGCCAGTGCAGTGTGTGACAGAGTAGTAACAAAACCTATCCCCAAAGTCATGCATGCATTTTTTACTTACCTGTTCGCGGCCATTGTCAGATTTACCTGTTGTTTCGCTACTTTTGTTGAGATGTTTCTATCTCTGGGATTCATCCCCAACTAAGTTGAGGTGATGGCGAGGTGCTTCGACCCCTGGGCTTCATTCCCAAACCATTGCTGGGTGTGAGATGCTTTGATCTCTGGGCTTCATTCTTGAACTGTGCTGAGTTGATGGCGAGGGTGTTTCGGACCCCTGGGCTTCATTCCCGAACCATCCTGGGTGTGAGATGCTTCGATCTTTGGCCTTCCTCCCAAACTGAGTGAGTTGATGGCGAGGTGTTTTGACCTCTGGGCTTCATTCCCAAATCCATTCCAAATGTGAGATGGTTCGATCTCTTGATTTTTTTCCTGAACTGACGGCGAGGTGCTTCGACCCCTGGGCTTCATTCCTGAACCGTGCTGGGTGTGAGATGGTTCATTCCTGAATCGTTCCTAATGTGAGATGCTTCGATCTTTGGGCTTTATTCCCAAATTGAGTTGAGTTGATGGCGAGGTGCTTCGACTTCTGGGCTTAATTCCCAAACATCCTGGGTGTGAGATGCTTCGATTTTCTGGGATTTGTTCATGAACTGACGGCGAGGTGCTTCGACCCATGGGCTTCATTCCCGAACCGTGCTGGGTGTGAGATGGTTCATTCCTGAACCGTTCTTAGTGTGAGATGCTTCTATCTCTGAGGTGTTTTGACCTCTGGGATTCATTCCTGAATCCATTCCAAGTGTGAGATGGTTCATTCCCGAACCGTTACTAGTGTGAGATGCTTCGATCTCTGAGGCGATTCGACCTCTGGGATTCTATTGGCACTGTAATTTTGCATAAAGCCCAATGATGAGCCTCGTATAGAGGTATTACCTGATAAGTCATGGAAGTCGCGGGAAACAAATGCCAGAAGGGAAAACTCTAAAATTAATACCTCGTCAGATTTGAACTCACTAAATTAGCCTCAGGTTCGCTTAGTCGATTTCTGTTTTAAAACCTCAGTTTCGGCCCAAAACCCCTACAACCCATGAAAGCCCATTTATCCATGTCATACACACCCACACAACAGAAAGCCATACAACCAATCCAAAGCCCATGCAACCCATGCAACTCATAAGGCCCACATGCCCAAGCCCTCTCCAAAATAATAAAACCCCATGCAAAATATGTGCCAAATCCATTCAATTACCTTCAAAATTAGCCAAGATTGAATCCATCAAATTTGGAAGGAAAATCTTAACAATAAGAAGTGAGTGGTGGCCACACACAAAAAAGAAGAAGAAGAAACCCTAGCAAAGCATAACCAAAAGAAATCCTAGCATGCAACTATAAAAAGAAAACCTAACCCAACCCTAAGGATTCATTCCCCTCTCTCTCTCTCGCCTCTCTCACTTTTTTCATTTTTCTTGCTATCTCTTCCTCTATCAACAACCCACACGGCATCAACCAAACAAGGAACCCTAAGCCCTCTCAACCTACAAGGCAAACACACAAACACTTCACCTTAGACTTCTCATTCTCATTTAACGTAAACAAAAAAAAATGTGAATAACTAGCAGCCCTGCACTCACACACTCAACAACTGGAAACCCTTCTCCTCATGACCGACACACTCAACAAATACCAGACCCACCGAACCATCACAAACAAACAAAACCAAACTGACCAAAACAAACCACAAATAACCCTCCAACAAACTGCCTCCACCAATTCAAACAAAGCAACAAATTGTTAGACAGTAATGACCTATAGCGTCACTATTTTGTAAATGATATTGTATTATTGTACAAAATTAACTATGTAGTAATGAAATTGCCTTTTACCGTTTTGTAATTTATTTACTTTGATATATAAATGGTA
>SKCR01006314.1:0-25095 GCA_019454045.1 Zanthoxylum bungeanum
ACTAAAATATTTGGGGTCGTTACAATTGAACATAAATTATTGAATTTTATCTTTTACAATAGAGACTAAATATTTGATATTGATTTAGCCACAATTGAATCTTTTGGGTATTAACCTAAAATTGTAGGCAATAAACACAAAAATTAAGGTAATAAATATGCAAAATCTGCAAACTTGAAAATTATTAGCATTAGCCTGAAATTTAGGTATTAAACATGACAAAAGGACATTGAACATGAAACATGGGCACTAAATATGAAAATTATGAATTTATTGTCATATATAGCATTAACATGAAAATTTGGACATTAAACATGAAAATTGAAGCAATAAACATGCAAAATCGACAAATATGAAAATTTATTATCATTTACCTGAAATTTATGATATTAAACATGAAAAGAGGGCATTGAACATGAAAAATATTTTCATACGTGATAATGTGATATAAGATTTTGACATTTCACAATGTAATATTACTCACTTGAAATTTCGTAGCTTTAACATGTAAATTTGGACATTGTACATGAAAAGTATGACTTTAACATGAAAATAGAGCATTAAATATGAAAATTAAGGCATTAAACATTAATATTATAAAATTGTTATTATGTAAGCATTAATATACAATTGTGCACATTAAACATAAAATTATGGCATCAAACATGAAAATGATGAAATTATTGCTCTATATAGCATTAACATGAAAATTTTGGCATTCAACATGAAAAAATGACATTAAACATGTAAATTAGGGCATTAAACATGCAAAATAGGTACACATGAAAATTTATTACCATTAACCTAAAATATAAGACATTAAATATGAAAATAACGCATTAAATATGAAAAATATTTTCACATGTGATACAAGATTTTGACATTTCACACGTGTATTGTTACTCACATGAAATTCCATAGCATTAACATGCATATTTAGACATTAAACGTGAAAAATATGACATTAAATATGAAAATATGACATTAACATAAAAATTTATACATTAAATATGAAAATTGACTTTAAACATGATTTGAAACTGATTTGACATATTTATTTTATTTATTTTATAAATAATTTTTTATTTTATGAATATTATATTATTTTAATAATATCTTATATAATTTTTTACACCAACTTGTACAAATTATCGGTTGGTATAGGTACTTAGCTGCTAGACGCTTTATATTAACACGTTGTAGGCATTGCATTTTCGCATGTGAAACCCGATGATGAGTCTCATTTGGAGGCACTACCTTTTGAGTCATGAAAGCCGCGGGAAACGGATATCGGAAGGGGGAATTCAGAATAAACAAGCTCACTGTCTTCGTTGGTGCTGCGTTCGTTTCTTCGTTCGAACGGGAAACAGATTGCGGGCGTTCGTGTAGCGTTCGAGGGAGCGTTCGAACGGTGTCGGTAATTCTGGTTTTGCTGCTAGCCTCACACCAGCCCATTTAGCTCCCCAAAGCCCATAAAACACATCCCAAATTAAATAATAAATATTAATTAAATATTAAACATTAAAATAAAACATTTAAATCATTTACCAATTAAATAAAACATAAAATAAAATCATGCCTAATATAAATGAATCAAATATATTATATACTAAAACTAAAAATAAGATTTGCCTAATTAAAATCAATCTTAACCAATTAAAGCCAATCATATATTTGACTTCCTAATTCAATAAGATATCCACCAATTTAAAAGTATTGACTTCCTAATCTAAACCAAATTTGTCCCCCCTCAATCTTTGACTTTCCTTGCTAAACACTAAATCATATCCTAATTTAATGCACAAATCCCTTCCCTTGTAAACCCTAGCCATTCTCTATATAAACAACCCCTAACCAAGGCCATCGGGGGGACACACAACAAAAATCACACCCAAGCTCTCTCGAAATCTCTCTAGACTCTCTCTACACACACAAAAAGAAAACAAAGAAGCCACCACAAGCCACCACCCTCCATAGCCGAAACAACCACCTATACTGCAGCCCCCCACCACCGAAAATCACCACAAAACCACACCCTAAAACACGCCTAAACAACCTCCTAGATTACCTTAAAATAGTAGCCCAAATCCTTAAAAAACAGTAACTTAGAAAACTACATAGATAACCTTAAAAATAATCACTTTTAATTGCACTAAGAACCCACACAACTTGGAATAGTTCTTTGAAAACATTGAAACAGGTAGCCCGTGCAGTGAGCAGCAAAACAGGAGCCGAATAGGAGCAGAACGGAGTTCGAACAATAAACAAAGCAGCGATGCAGTGAGCTAGGACGTTGAACCAGCGGACCAGAAAAGTTGCGGAGCCTTACCCCCATTTTCGATCTTCGTGGAACGTGAGTCCGAGAGACGGCTTAAAAGGTTAGACCTGAGGGTATCTTTCACACTTGTTTTCCTTTTCCGCATTATTTATTAAGTATTTCTTGTATGATTGTAATGTTGAAATGTGTGTTGTGATTTTTGAGTATATAAACATGCATGAATTATGAGGTGTAATATGTTGTGGGCATTAGATGAATGAGAGATGTGTCAACTCTCGCGGTATATCGGATGGAAACCCGGACATAAATTTCATAGCCGATTCCGAATGGACGGTAATATGATCTGTACTCGGGCCACAACTCCACGTACCGCTTGAGTAAACGGCACCATCTCTCTTTCGTTGTGTTGCGTTTTGTTTATTTAGTTTTCTCTTGAATTCAATATATCATTTATTTTTGTATGATCCAACCAAGCGCATGGGCTTAGTGAGTTAGTCCAAAGGTCCTCCATTTGTGAGACAAAGAGCCGAAAAGGCCACCTTCGTGACACTACTTCGCCGCGCCGGTTGATGTATGTTCGGTTGGACGCAAGATACGTTCAATCGAGCATACTTAGTTTGATATTATTATCTTTATTTTCGTATGTATAAGTCAATCGAGCGCATGGGCTTAGTAAGTGTGTTGTGAGATCCCCTATGGGGAGGGGCTAAAAGCCCTTTACCACGATGCTTTGCCGCGCCGGTTGACGTGTGTTCGGATTGGATGTAAGATGCGTTCAATCGAGCATACTTGGTTGATATGATTGGTTCTATTCTTGCATGTGTGATGTGACGCGCATGGGCTTAGCATGTTGGTCTAAAGGTCCTCTCTTTGAGAGATCAAGAGCCCCAAAAGGTCACCTTTACGGCAGTGCTTCGCCGCGCCCTTTTATTTTCTGTTTATGTATTGCATCAGGTCCGTATCGGTTCGAACGCGTTCACGAACGCAACTCGAACGCGCATGTGTTTTTGCCTTATTATGTGTCAGGTCTCGTATCCGTTCGAACGCGTTAACAAACGCCATACGAACGTGAGCTTTCTGTCTCATCTCCGTTCGAACGCGTTTACGAACGCTACTCGAACGTAAGCATTCTGTCTCGTCTCCGTTCGAACGCATTTACGAACGCTACTCGAATGTGAGCATTCTGTTTCATTCCGTTCGAACGCGTTTACGAACGCTACTCGAACGTGAGCATTCTGTTTCATTTCCGTTCGAACGCGTTTACGAACGCTACACGAACGCACACACACTGAACTGAGTCTGTCTTACTATATTCATGCATAATTGCCTATTAGTTGATCTTTCTTATGCAAATGTGTCACAATTCGTATGCTCATGTCATGATAACATTTGAGCATTATTTCTTGCGGTATATCGGATGGAAACCCAGACGTAAATTCCGTAGCCAATTCCGAACGGACGGTAGTGCGGTCTGTACTTGGGCTACAATTCCACGTACCGCTTGGAAAAATGCCCATATGTGTGCTTGTATGATCAATATGGGTGCTTGTGTTTTTCCTGAATGTGATATGTAAGTAAAGTTGTATGTTAGTTGCGATCTTGATATATGTTAAGCATGCAAATTTAAATGTAAGATATATGTGAAATACATGTATATTTAGGCGCATATTTTATTTTATAAATGTGAATTTAGAAGCATGATACCCTTAGGAATAAGTGCTACTTCAGCTTGTTTAAATTATTATATAAATCCTTTCATTACAAGTGACATGAGTAAGGGACCATTCCGAACCCAACGGTTTGAGGTCTTCCCTTGCGAGGGGTGAGTGCGGCCTTAAATCTTTGTCCCGGTTCACATCGGGTGGCGACTCCACGTTATGTAATCCTTCCCAACTAGGCCGCGAGCCTAGGAACGGCGTCGCCCAGTTTCTGTGTCCCACACACGTCTCAGAATTTTTCAACACCTCAATATCAATATCGGGGGTACTATAGTCATGCCCCAATTTTAATGTCCAATGCCTTATATTTGAACTAAAATATTCCTAAAAGTTTTCTTTTTCAATTTCAATCAAATAATTCAGTATGTATAGAATCCCTATTTTTTTTTCAATCATTTCTCTCACATTCATAAAACATCATAATCATTGAGACATAATCAAATATACATTATTTTCAAGAGTAATAACTTATAGTTAGAATGATTTAATACATTATGGGTTATGTATTAAATGTTTTTTCATGTGGATTTTTATCAAAGAGTTGTTTTTACCAAATTACATGCATGTTGCCGCCCTCTATCGAATTACATGTCGGGCTAATACAGTGGTTGCATGCAATTAATTTTTCTCGATTCACCTTCAAGATCAAAAATCAACTTTTTGTTGGATTTTAACTATTTTGTCAATCTATTAACTTGAGGTAAGTATTTTTATAAAATTTTCATTGTAATTGGTGAACAAAAACAATTTTTTTTCTTTTTATACAAAACCCGCCCAAAAAGCACACTTAATTAGGTATGACAATTAGGTCCTGCTCGCATGACTTTAGCCCAGCTCTTAAGAAAAAGACAGGGGCTAAGACCGTAAATAATGAGGTTCGTTAGTTAAAGAGCCGGATAAAGATTTTTAAAATAAAAGCCCATGCCCAACCCTTTATTACATATAAATAATATATATATATATATATATATATATATATATATATATATTATATAATTATATGTTTGCAGTATAGAATTATTTTTTTATTAGTATTGTTTAATGTACTAGTGTAATATTTTATGGCTTATTATTATTTTTTAAGCTTGTTTAAGTTGTGTTAGTAATACTTGTTTTTTTTTTAATATTTAGAACTTGTAATGTATTTTACAGGATGTAAACTTTTGAAAAATTCATTTTATAGTGAGGTTATGTACATTTGTAATGTATTTTGTGTCATTAAACAGAAAATTAACATGCAAATAACAATCAAATACAGAATACAAAAGTAGATCTACACTAATATGCATAAACCCTAAAACTTTGAGAACCAGAAAAAACCTTGTAAAAATGACGAATACAGTGGTCCAGGTCGAGAAATATCTCTGTCCTTAAGAATTTATCAGGCTCGTCTCGGTGCTCTACGGATTTTGTGGCTAATGTTCTCCCAGGATAACCCGGATTCCTCTTGTTCAATAGGCACTCCTTAACAAGATCTCGAACTTGGAAATGGAGGGACTCTCTCTTGACTCAAACAACAATATGAGACTCTAGAATTTGGATGATATTCGGATTGATTTCCTATATTGAGAATGAACATGGAGGCCTCCTTATAAAGACATGGAAGGGTGCCTTAGGGGCACCCTTTGGGTTGGGGTGCAACCCTCCAAAGGGTTGTACCCCTCCCATGCATGCCTTGGAGCCTAGAACCATGTTATACACAATTAGAGGACATGTCCCTATAGGGTATCATCCAAGGGACATGTCCCTCCTTCATCCAAACAATAATATTTAAAGATTTGAAGAATTTATAACATATGCAAAATCTGCAAACTTGAAAATTATTAACATTAACCTGAAATTTTGGGTATTAAACATGACAAAAGGACATTGAACATGAAAATGCGCATTAACCATCAAACATGGGTACTAAATATGAAAATTGTGAATTTATTTTCATATATAGCATTAACATGAAAATTTGGACATTAAACATGAAAAATTGAAGCAATAAACATGTAAAATCGACAAATATGAAAATTTATTATCATTTACCTGAAATTTATGATATTAAACATGAAAAGAGGGCATTGAACATGAAAAATATTTTCATACGTGATAATGTGATATAAGATTTTGACATTTCACAAATGTACTATTACTCACCTGAAATTTTGTAGCATTAACATGTAAATTTGGACATTGTACATGAAAAATATGACATTAAACATGAAAATAGAGCATTAAATATGAAAATTAAGGCATTAAATATGAATATTATAAAATTATTATTATGTAAGCATTAATCTGAAATTGTGCACATTAAACATAAAATTAGGGCATCAAACATGAAAATTATGAAATTATTGCTCTATATAGCATTAACATGAAAATTTTGGCATTCAACATGAAAATATGGCATTAAACATGTAAATTAGGGCATTAAACATGCAAAATAGGTACACATGAAAATTTATTACCATTAACCTAAAATATCAGACATTAAATATGAAAATAACACATTAAATATGAAAAATATTTCACATGTGATACAAGATTTTTACATTTCACATGTGTATTATTACTCACATGAAATTTTACAACATTAACATGCATATTTAGACATTAAACATGAAATGTATGACATTAAACATGAAAATATAACATTAACATGAAGATTTATACATTAAATATGTATAATGTAAACATGATTTGAAACTGATTTGATATATTTATTTTATTAATTTTTTAAATAATTTTTTATTTTATTAATATTATATTATTATAATAATATCTTATATAATTTTTTGCACCAATTTGTATAAATTATCGGTTGGTATAGGTGCTTGGTTGCCAGACGCTTTATATTAACGCGTCTCAGAACACCTCAATATCAATATCGGGGGTACTATAGTCATGCCCCATTTTAATGTCCAATACCTTATTTTTGAACTAAAATATTCCTAAAAGTTTTCTTATTCCATTTCAATCAAATAATTCAGTACACAATCCCTTTTTTTTTTCAATCATTTCTCTCACATTCATCAAACATCATAATCATTAAGACATAATCAAATATACATTATTTTGAAGAGTAATAACTTATAGTTAGAATGATTTAATACATTATGGGTTATGTATTAAATGTTTTTTCATGTGGATTTTTATCAAAGAGTTGTTTTTACCAAATTACATGCATGTTGCCGCCCTCTATCGAATTACATGTCGGGCTAATACAGTGGTTGCATGCAATTAATTTTTCTCGGTTCACCTTCAAGATCAAAAATCAACTTTTTGTTGGATTTTAATACAGTGGTTGCATGAAACTCTCACTATGTTCTTTTAGTACAAGAAACTCAGTGGTGTTGATGTAATCAATGGCATTCTTGAGGTACAACTTCAAATTCCCTTATGTTGTTGAGCTCCACATTGATCCTCCCACTCTCACAATATGTTTTCAATGTATCCTTCTTCACCCCATTTCTCCTTATTCTTCTTTGCTGAGCCACTACATAGGCTAGTGATTGCTAGAATCTAACACCATTGAGTTTCTTGCCATTTTGCAGCAACAAACAAACTGAAACAAAAGGATGAGTGATTAATGGTTGAAGGAGAAACTAATAATGGGTAGTATGTGCTGGTCCAAAGGGGCGTGGTTTGGTGGTGTAGGGTTCGGGATCTTATCTTGAGATCATGAGTTTAAATTCAGGGAGTGTGTTTCTTGTAAGAACTTGAGATAGTCGGGGATTTTACCTGCTCGCTTAAGTCCGGAATAAATAGTTTGGCGGCGGGGTTTCCGACAATTAAAAAAAAAATAGTATGGGCTGTGGGGCATGTGTGTGGATTGAAAGTCACATGGGATTGGGATGAAATGATTATTTGTTTTGTTGATGTATGAAAGACAAATTTGAAAATTGTGCTTCACAACTCATATTGTCTCCCAATGGGAACATGCATCCTAATAAATAATAATGCTTATTGTTCATAATGTTAGATTTCACTCATTGAATGTTATTCTAGCCCCCATTATTCTTGCCACCAATCAAGGTTTGAACTTTTTCAACAACGCCAGCACTCCATTATTAGAAAAATATTGTAGAAATTTGAATTCGGTGTTGAGCTTAACTAAATTTTTTATAATTTAATAATGAACGGTTAAGATTCAATTACATATAAATTGTTATTTAATAACTATTAATCACAATTTATAAAAAAATTCAAGTTAATATTGAATCTAAATCTATTTTTTTATATTAAATTGAGGAATTTGAACCCGTGATGAGTAAAATTGTGCTAAGCTTTCATAAATTTCTGCAACGTGTGTTTTAATAGTAATACACGATTAAGATTAAGTTACATTTAAATTATTATCCAATAACTGTCAATCATAATTTATAAAAAAAAAAAAAAAAATTCAGCAAAAAATTCAACTCAGCCACGAATCCAAATCCTCAATTGAGTGCTAATCTTTGTAGATTTGTTAACGATATCAAGTATTATTATTTTTTTTAACAATTTACTATGTTGTATTCCATGTTCTTATCCTGTTTTAGTATGATTGATAGTAATGGCAACAACATTTGGAATTGGAACTGAAACAAAGGAATGAAAATTTCCAAATGGTGGATAAATCCCCTTTATCTTTGTTTAATTTTGAGATTTTAGAGAGAAAGGTTTTTGTTAAAATTGGATCATCTTTGGCTTTGGATTCTTAAAAGAAAATTAGTTTATATTGACTCCCACAAATTGTTAGTGGCTGCAATTGTCAATGGATTGAATGATTTATGTTTTTTTTTTCTGTCAACAAAATGAATAAAGACATATGCCATATTACTTTCTTTATGGTTTGACAATAAATGGATTATGAAAATAATAAAATTATCAATTGAGAGGTAACAGGGGTCCCAAGTTGGGTTGCTATTATTTTTAATAACTATATGAAATTTGTGTTCAAAATCTTCAATCCTTCGAAAATCATAGTCACCGAAATTAGCCGCACCTAAAAAATATATAAATACTACTGTTACTTTAGCTTTGTTAACGTCAATACCATACTTGTATGTAGGTCTTTCTGAAAATGATTTAAGTTATTTCACTAAATTTCGTCTCAGGAGCAATTTCGGGATAACTTTCCCGAGACAACCTTCCCTCAACCTTGAATTTGTTTGGTTATGGGGAGACCAAAATCAAACTTAGTAAAAGGTAAGAAAAAACGTAAAGGTTGACAAGAGAGTTTTAACGTGGTTCGGCGGAGTGAATCCAGCCTACGTCCACGGGCACAAAACGATGGAGGTTGTTTTATTGCCAAAACTGACTCGACCGACCTGTTTTGAACAAGGTCTGAACGTGGCCGAGCAGTTGAAAGAGTGTTACAAGTGGTGTTCTTTCTCTTTGTTACAAGTTTTATGTCTAAAAGACCCAACCTATACAAATGAATCTACCCTCCTTTTATATACTCGGGAAATACACATTGTTCCTCTAATTTTATGACGTTTCCCGCGCGGTCACCGACTGATTGACGGGCTCTCTGCCCCAAGACTGTCTTCGCCGAAAGTAAGCCTACCGCCTGACGGCCTGTCACATCACTCTGCTTTCTCCACTGCCACACACAAAAATAATGACGACAGTCTTTAAAGTGCATTTGAGAAATGACACGTTTTGGAGGGAAAATCCAACAACTCTGATCTTGTGTCGGTCTTCAAAAGGGGTCGGCCAAGTGATCTGCCGAACTTCTCAAACTATTTCCGTCCAGACCCAAAATGTCCGAGCTCATCCGTTGGCTCCAAGGGGTAAGGCCGAACAATACCGATCTCTATAGAAAGTGTGGTCGGCTTTGGCTCGACGTAGTCGGCCTCTAAAATGTGTACCAAGTCGCATCCTCTGACTCTTGGTCCTCCGGGTGAGGTGAATTTCCCTCTATGTCCTTACCGATATGTACAAAAGACTTAGCTGCAGAAATCCCCATCAACATCTGTCTCCTAGTTCTCGGTTCCAATGAGTGTACGAGTTGGTGCCGGGAACTACAAAAATCTGAAGTGAGCCGATCGACTAACCGATGGCCCGTCCAGAAACAAAACAGAGGACTTCCTCAAGCTTCTTCCAAAACTTCATCGGTCATCTTCATATGTTCGGTCGGAGAATACTGATGTTTTTTCCAACTGTTATCCCAATTGAGCCAAATTCCTCTCTTACCCTTATGATAGCCGCCCCTCGAGAATCGTAAGCCATCATGCCTTCATAAATGCTTATCAAATCAACTTTAGGGTTTCGCCCGAGCGTGCCAGTTGTCAAAAGCCTATGGCCTTCTCGCCAAAAACTTAAATCAATCGGCCGTTCCCAAGGTAGCCAAAAGGTCTTGCAATCCCAGACGTTTATCCCAAACTGGTCAGATGGAGCCCAAAGACGACACGCGGCGCATATCCGAAAATTTTCCCGATCCAACGGCCATAAACACAATGTGCTGACTATAAAAGAGCCGAGCAAAGCTTTTTTCTTCCCTTTACGAAAAACCACAACTCTCAAACTGCAGAAGCTACATTGCTCGTGAGACCAGCAGACTTTCAACAGTTCAGACCAAATGCCGACTCTTATTCCCAAACCATGTAAGTTTTCGCCCGACCTTCTTTCTTTACTTGTGGTTTTTTGACCATTGTTGTTTGGTGCTTCCTGGTTTTCTTCTTGTTGTTGCCTGTTCTTATCATTCTTTTGGTATGCTCGTCTCCTCATTCTGTGTTGTGATTCTTGTTGCTGATTTGGTGTGGGATGTGTTGTACTCGTGTTCTCTGGTTGTAGGATATGTGCGGGGGTATAATGCATGTGTTTCGGGTTTTTGGTTTTTCGTATTTGGTTGTATGTGTTTAGGGAGAGACTTGTTGTTTGTGGCTATTGATATGGTATTTATAGACTGTAGGCCCATATCATCGGTAGCTAGAATAATTATTGAGCCTGTGATACTTTGAGCTGACCACTGACCGACCTTGCACCTTACGACGACTGTTAGGCATGTCTGACGATGTATCCTCTTCGGCCAAACTCATAGAAACTCAGCCTCCTCGCGCTGCAGAAACCTCCTCAAGCTCGGGGGCACCCAACGTAGATGACTTGGATACTACTCCTACCCCTTCTGAGATAAAAAATGACTTCTATCACCAAAGAGTCCCCCGGAAAGACCCTGAGCCCGGAGAACTGGGCAGTTCGACCTTGGACATGAATCGGCCTTCCACCATTACTGGAGAAGCCTTGTATGTGCTTCGGCAGTAGTACGAAGTCCCGATCGATATAGATCTGGATGTACCTGGATCATGTGATCGTGCGAGCCAGTCTGACGAAGGCTCGATCGCCATTCTACATTCATTCTTCGAGTGCGGTCTTCGGCTGCCCATCCAACCATACTTCGCGGGGATGCTGGCCAGGATGGAGATCACTTTCTGCCAACTGAATTTGAATAGCTGGAGGATTCTCGCTGGTTTACATGTGATTTGGTACGGGCAGGCCTCGGAGAACCGACTTTTGAGGAGTTGAAAAGACTCTACCAGCTGAAGGCCAACCCTTACACCACGGTTGGTACTACTTTTTTTCATATGCCGATGTCCCCGCCCTCATCAATGACCTTCCCCAAACCAATAAAAACTTCAAAGATCCCTGGTTCTGGGCTACAGGCGACTGGGGACGGACCTTGTCTGTGTGCCCGGAGATGACTGAAGTCTCTGATATCTTCAGAGCGGGAGGTTATGACCCGATGTCTTAATTTTTCCTTCTTTCTTTCATGCCCAAACACTAACTCTCTAACCTTTCTCAGCCTGCGGGAGGGATCCTCCCAAGGTTACCCATGTGGTCCGTGCTAGGATCAAGGTGGCCCGGAGCTACGCCAGCCACTGGATGAGGGTAGTCAATGACTCTGCCTTCTTGGAATCAGGGCTTGTCCGGAGCGCACCTCCACAGGTCCCGAGGCGGCTGGGTAGGTTCTTACTGATTTTCTAATTGATGCACTTACTTGCTTGACCCGTAAATGACTTGAAATCTTCTAAATTCCGAACTGACCATGCTTTTTGCCTTGTACTCTGCAGGAATGTCAAAGTGGCCAAAATATCATGACCAGCTGGCAGATGCATCGAATAAGACCGGTCCAGTCGAAGCCGGGTCTTCTCGAAAATAGGCAATAGTTACCGAGGCCAAGAGGAAAACCAAAGAGGTGGCTCAGTCGTCTGCTCAAGTCTCAATCTCCCCATCTAGGGTACTCCCGAGGATAACAACCTGACCTTCTAGCCCTCCAAGGTCTGCCAGCAAATGAAAATGCCTGATCGGGGCGGGAGAGGCTGAACCGGCGGATGAGGAAGATGAAGAACAACCTCTGGTCAGGAGGCAGGCCATTCGGAGAGAAGAAGAGCTGCAGAGGCCTCCTCTAAGAAATGAAAAGGCATCGTGGTGCTCGGGTCGGATGACCTTAGTGAAAAAATCCGAGAAGCCACTTCTCATCTTGTGCCGGAATTCAATGAACTGGTTGACACGATTCCTGTGGAGGAGATCCCAAAATTTGAAGACCTTTCTGCCCTGTAACTTTACTTGTCTGCTGTTCTAACTTCTTCCTTTTCTCATCGTAGGGAAATTATCTTATGGCCAAAAATAAAGATATATTCATCAGCCTTTTATCTGAGGGAGGTCAGACGCAGAGGCTTCAGAGCCAGATTATCGAACATGAGGCCATATTGGCCAAAAATGCAGAAACAATAAAGACCATTGGGGTGGCCGCGACCGAAGCCCTCTCGCTGAATGAATCCATCCGCAATGCTTCTGCTCTAGTCAGGGAAAATGAGGAGACTGCTAAGAAGGACTTGGAGACTGCCAAAGCGGAAAATAATCGTATGAGGTGAAAGGCGTGGAACGCCGAGTCCAAAATCAAGAAATTAACTGAGGAGAGAGATCGAGCTCGAGAGGAGCTGAGGAAAAAAGAAACAGAGCTGGAATGTGAGTGGGATGCCATTAGACTTGAGGGGGTCGGTGATTGTTCCGAAATCATTCCATTGGTGATGTCTGGCTTAGACATGGGGCCTATCCATGCGGCCATCTGATTATGCAAATGAGAGCTCTCAAAGGAAGAGTTCAAAGAATGGCTTCATTCTCCTCCAGAAGACGTCCATGATCCTGAGCCTATTTCAGCCGTACCAATGTCCTCGGCCCCTGAAGAGAATCGAGGCTCCTGCCCCCGAAGTATCCGAGGCCGAAGTTTCAGCCCCTATTGCCTCCAATGATGAGGTCATCGCCCTCCCTCCCGATGCCGAGCCTGCTCAGCTGCCATTCTCGCTTATTGAAGAAGAAGCTGCTGCCCCTGCGCGGGCTGATCAGTAAAGGGTGACCCGAACGGGGCACTATGTAAATCCAAACAATATACTTTGGTTTGTAATCACAACTCTTCTCTTTAACACTTATCTTAGATGCTTTTGTTCTTCTTTTTATACTTAGCTTATTTTGGCTTCAGATTTTCTGACTTGCACTCCTATATTTCATTGTGACATTGCACTCGACCAATTTGAGTTGAGCCTCGAGGTGATGATCTATCCCCGAGCCAAGATCAAATACTTTCGGTGGGACGTAACCTGACCCCGAGCTGAGAAGAACATTTGGCTCTAGGGGAATGTTGCGTCCCCAGACCAAAAAGATAGACTCGGTGGGATTCACCCCAACCCCAAGCTAAAAAGGACATTTGGCTCTGGGGGAATGTTACGTCCCCAGACCAAAAAGATAGACTCGGTGGGATTCACCCCAACCCTGAGCTAAAAAGGACATTTGGTTCTGGGGGAGTGTTACGTCCCCAGACCGAAGAGATAGACTCGGTGGGATTCACCCCAATCCCGAGCTAAAAAAGACATTTGGCTCTGAGGGAGTGTTACGTCCCCAGACCAAAGAGATAGACTCGGTGAGATTCACCCAACCCCGAGCTAATGGAATAAGGCAGCGGCGGAACATGTCCTGCCCCGATCTGACGGAACATAACAGACACGGCGGAATGAATTCGGCCCCGAGCTGGTGGAATATTTACATCGGCGGAATGAATCCAGCCCTGAGCGGGTGGAACATTTGCATCGGCATAACGAATCCAGCCCCGAGCGGGTGGAATATTTGCATCGGCAGAACGAATCTAGCCCAGAACGGGTGGAAGATTACAGACACGGCGAAACGAATCCGGCCCCGAGCTGGTGGAACATTTGCATCGGCGGAACGAATCCAGCCCCGAGCTGGTGGAACATTTGCATTAGTGGAATGAATCCAACCCCGAGCGGGTGGAACATTACAGACACGACGGAATGAACCGGCCCCGAGCTGGTGGAACATTTGCATCGGCGGAATGAATCCAGCCCTGAGCGGGTGAAACATAACAGACACGGCGGAACAAATCCAGCCCCGAGCTGGTGGAAAATTTGAGACTTACACGATGGAAGATTTTCAACCTCTCAGGCTCTGCGGGTCCTGGCGTGTGCGTCCCTTTGTCAGACCAACGAAAATCAAAAATTGGAACAAAATAAAGTTAATAATAATAAAAAAGGGAGGTGACTTAGCACATACCCCATGCAAAAATCATAAGCAAAAAATAGCAACTCGGATGCTCCAAGGCAGCGTCCTGCCCGAGGCCTCCAAAACACAATTCTGAACCTTACAATTCAGTGTTCCGGCTAACCAGGCTACGGATATGCCGATCTGGGCGGTCAGGAAAATCCCCACGGGGGGCATGGACACCCCGTGTGTCCCCTCCCTGGGTGGTTCTCAACGGGACTCACCAGCTAACTCGTAGGGGCATAAACCTCCCTAGGTCCGGTTTACTCGAGACTCCTGTAATCAAGGGCGACATTCAGCCAAACCCAAGCCAGGTGGTCTGATGGTACTCAATGGGACTCATCGGCCGACTCGTATGGGGAGAAACGTCCATAGGTCCGATTTACCCGAGACTCTTGTAATCAAGGGCGCCATTCGCCCAAACCCAAGCCAGATGGTCTGATGGTACTCAACGGGACTCACCAGCTGACTTGTAAGGGGAGAAAAGTCCCTAGGTCCGGTTTACCCGAGACTCCTGTAATCAAGGGCGCCATTCGACCAAACCCAAGCCAGGTGGTCTGATGGTACTCAACATGACTCACCAACTGACTCGTAGGGGGAGAAATGTCCCTAGGTCCGGTTTACCCGAGACTCCTGTAATCAAGGGCGCCATTCGGCCAAACCCAAGCCAGGTGGTCTGATGGTACTCAACGGGACTCACCAACCGACTCGTAGGGGGAGAAACGTCTCTAGGTCCGGTTTACCCGAGACTCCTGTAATCAAGGGCGCCATTCGGCCAAACCCAAGCCAAGTAGTCTGATGGTACTCAACGGGACTCACCAGCCGTCTCGTAGGGGGAGAAACGTCATAGGTTTGGTTTACCCGAGCTATTCATAAAAAATGCGAGCCATGGGGTAGTGACGCTCCGGCCTCGGGGGTTTGATAATAACACCCGGGATTGGCGTACCGCGAGGGGTTCGCGCGTTTCCCACATGTATTCCATCCCTTGATGCATTCTGGATCCTCAAAGGTGAAGAGAACCAGGTCGGAACACTTCCACCCTGGGGTTTGATAATGACACCCGGGAGTGGCGAGCCGCGGGCTTGGTGCCCTTCCCAGTTACTGATCACCCTTCGCATCGAGCACATCCCAAGAATATCGAAAACAACTTTCGCATTCATTTAATAAACAAGCAAAAATAGACAAGTTTCTTAAAGAAAATGAGAGTTTTATTTAGGGGTGAGCAAAACCGGTTTCGGTTCCAGTTCCGCATGGAACTGGAACCTACCCAGAAAAATTCGGTTCCGCACTAAGTGGAACCGGAACCTACCCAATTAAACAGGATACCCTATTATTCGGTTCCAATCTGGTTCCGGTCCGGTTCCAAATTACCCTATTTTAATGGATTATCGGGCTACTCTGAATCGCTTGGTCATTTCAGGGGTGCCTGCTACTGTGGAGCATAGAGCGGGTGCAGCTGCCTCAACTTCTACCTCAGCTGCCATTGTAGCAGAATGTGTGCAGAACTTTATAACTGCAATGGACTCTTTAAAATTGAATATGGTGGCGGTTGATCGGGTGCATCCCCTGTTATCGGATCTAGTGGGTTCACTCAATAAGCTGACTATTTTGCCGCCCGATTTTGAGGGGAAGATGAAGATGAATGATTGGATTTTGAGGTTGTCAAAGATGGGTGCTGCAGATGAGTTGACCGAGCAGCAGGCGCATCAACTTCACTTTGACCTTGAATCTTCTTACAACTCATTCATGGCAGCTTTGCCTAATGCCTGTACTTAATAGATGATCTGGGTAAGCTTGTAAAGATTAGCAAGCATATTTGTTTAGTTTCGGTGATTATATATATAAGATAGTTTGTTGTTTGAACCCCAGTCATGAGTGATAAAATCGGTTCTGGTTCGATGGTCTGGTTCCGGTTCCGATCATTTTTTAACCGGAACCTATCCGGATAAAATCGGTTCCTTCATTTTTGGAACCGGAACCTACCCGATTACAACCGGTTCCGGTTCCAAACCCAGAAAATCGGTCTGGTTCTAACCGGTTCCGGGTTGACCCGGAACCGTTGCTCACCCCTAGTTTTATTCATATTCAAAAGACCTGCTGCCCTTCTTACAACTCTTTGCGGGATATTTTAAGAGAGGCTTTTACAATGCTTTCTTCTGGTTCTTGTCTTGCAGTCCGAGCTTCTTCAGATCCTTCTGTGCTTGCATCCAGACCATGCCGACAGGGTCCCCCCGCGCCGAGCTCTCCATAAGTATTTCGGCACAACTCAAGAGTTCGACCGAGAACCCGCGGCTTCTCGCAGTTCTCCCTCAGGTTTTTTCACATCCTTTCATTCGGAAGGATTGCTGCATAATAGGCTGGCGGCACTCATAAATATAGACGCAGTGCCCCCGCCACACTGGCTCACCCACCACCTGAAGGGGAACATCGGGACTAGGAAGCCACCGACCGGGCAGGTCTGACAACTGCCACAACTCCTTTAGGACGACTTTG
Organism: Zanthoxylum bungeanum; assembly: GCA_019454045.1. NCBI lineage: Eukaryota > Viridiplantae > Streptophyta > Magnoliopsida > Sapindales > Rutaceae > Zanthoxylum > Zanthoxylum bungeanum. The sequence continues at coordinate 17,017 of SKCR01006314.1, forward strand.
TTTGTATGTAAGGGGAAGCACACATATTCAGTTAGCTCACTGCCTTACATTCCATTCCGTAACTTAGTCCTAATGGGTGATCATTGGCTACCCCTCTTACATTCCATTCTACAACTCAAACAAGGAAACGCTTATGTTGTTGTCATACATCTTTCATGAGAACCCATTCTTCCTCACGTTCTAATCTGCTTCTTCCCATTCATTTCCCCTTCCATTCATTCTGCTGTTGAACTATCCAACAACCTATGGTTTCCACTTTCTACCATGGTCTTACTACGTAAGCTGCTTCTTGTTCTTTCCCATAGACGGCGCCAACTGTTGACGGCTGATTTTCATCCCAGAGGCAGTTTCGGGATAACTCCCCCGAGACAACCTTCCCTCAACCTTGAATTTGTTTGGTTTTGGGGAGACCAAAATCAAACTTAGTAAAAGGTAAGAAAAAACGTAAAGGTTGACAAGAGAGTTTTAACGTGGTTCGGCAGAGTGAATCTAGCCTATGTCCACGGGCACAAAACGATGGAGGTTGTTTTATTGCCAAAACTGACTCGACCGACCTGTTTTGAACAAGGTCTGAATGTGGCCGAGCAGTTGAAAGAGTGTTATAAGTGGCATTCTTTCTCTTTGTTACAAGTTTTATGTCTAAAAGACCCAACCTATACAAATGAATCTACCCTCCTTTTATATACTCGGGAAATACACATTGTTCCTCTAATTTTATGACATTTCCCGCGCGGTCACCGACTGATTGACGGGCTCTCTGTCCCAAGACTATCTTCACCAAAAGTAAGCCTACCGCCTAACGGCCTGTCACATCACTCATCTTTCTCCACTGCCACACGTAAAAATAATGATGACAGCCTGTAAAGTGCCTTCGAGAAATGACACGTTTTGGAGGAAAAATCAAACAACTCTGATCTTGTGTCGGTCTTCAAAATGGGTCGGGGAAGTGATATGTCGAACTTATCAAACTATTTATGTCCTGACCCAAAATGTCCGAGCTCATCCGCTGGTTCCAGGGGGTAAGGCCGAACAAAACCGATCTCTATGGAAAGTGTTGTCGTCTTCGGCTTGACGTAGTCAGCCTCTGAAATGTGTACCAAGTCACATCCTCTGACACTTGGTCCTCCGGGTGAGGTGGATTTTCCTCTATGTCCTTACCGATATGTACAAAAGACGTAGCTGCAGAAATCCCCATCAACAACATTCAACCGACTCAAATTATCTTACCTATTAATATTTTAAAAGATTTCACAAAACCTTTATCACTTAGTTTCTCAACTTTTCGGAAGTATATTAAGCGACAAATCGATAGTTGTTGTTCTTATTTCTTTAGTCCCTTTAATGGCTTCTATACATGTCATGTTCCTTGAATTATTTACAAACGGTATTCAAACTCTTATTTGTGTAACTTTAGCGGCGGCTTATATAACCATTATATGAAGGGATCTGCATTCAAAGTTTTTTTCCCTTTTATTTTTCCATTTACCCTTCTTTCTATAAATTTAAGTTTATTTGTTTAAATACACCTTAATCCTTTGAACAATATACCCCACTAGTCCCTTATGGGCGCGGTTTGGTGGTGTAAGGTTTAAGATCTCATATCGAGGTCATGGGTTCGAATCTAGGGAGTGCGTTTCTTGTAAGAACATGTGACAGCTGGGGAATTTACCAGCTTCACTTAAGCCCGGAAAGGTGGTTTGACAATAAAGTTTCAAACGATTTCAAAAAAAAAATTCTCACTAAATCTTGTTAGGTAAAATAAGTGCCAACAAAGACATAGTAGAATTAGTTTTCAAGTATTTTAATAAAATTTATTACCCGAATTTGAATTTCTGGGGAGATAAGAGATTAATTTTTTTTTCCATTTATCCAGCTCTTATCTTAATAAATAAATATACTACTATAAATAAGTTGGCTCAAACTATTTCAAGATCTTAGGCACAATTTTAGTGATGCCTAAAAAAAATAAAATAAAACAATTAAAACCTAATATTTTCCAACATCATAACCTAATATTTATCCACCCCTTATCTTAATAAATATCTTTGAATTAAACAAAATTAAAATTAAAATTAAAAGCTCTACATAATACGTGTTATTAAAAATAAAATTAAAACAAGCATCAAATCAATAGCTAGGTTTGAATGGTGAAGCAAATATAAGAGGGATTTGTAATTAGGATAATTTTGGATTTTAATGTATAAGTAGGATAATTTATTCAATGTATTTAAAATTTTAATTGTTCACTTTCTCTCCCTTCCAAAACCCCCCACTTTTGGAGGGGAGCTAAAATTGGCTTAGGAGAGATTTTGCTCATCTCCATTCCCCTTAAAAAATTGAACCAAAAAAACATAATTTATTAGATTCCAATATCCTTTTTGCAAGACGTGAAACACATATTTGCCACCACCAGTGTACTAAAACGTGCTAGGCGTTAGTCGGGTGACGATCCAGCGCCTAGGACGTCTATGCGAGGTCTAGGCGGGGCCAGGCAATTAATCATCAAACAATTAAAACCTAATATTTTCCAACATCATAAATAATCCAAATCATTTAAATTCAATCAAAATATAATAAAATATAAAATCAAACTCAATCAACCATATGAAACATCAAAATCTCTGATCAATCCATGAAACATCCTTTAATTAAATGCAAAATTATAGTTAAAGTTCATGTTCATCATCCTCTAACAAAGTTAATTTTTTTTTAACTAAATCTTTAATTCTTATTCATCTACTTGAAACTCATTATCCTTAGGTTCTTCATCAGAATCAAAATCTTTTTCATCAAGTTCTCTGTATTCTGCATTTCTAGCGCTTTCCGAGGTTGTAACATTTCATCTGCCCCAGATGCTTCTCCAACCATCCTCAAAGTAAGCCCCGAACCGGGCTCTACTTCTTCATCATCACCAGATTCACCACCCTCAACAATCCATCCTAGTGCATTAGTAGTATCTTTTGCGAGTAATACATCTATTTTCATATCATTCTCCCTTTTGTGCTTGTTCTGCAACATGGCATTAAAGGAAACAAATAATAGATTGTTTAATCGATTCACATCTAATCTATTCCTTTTTTCGTGTGAATCTACATAAATAATTTAAATAAATCAATTAATGATTAAAAAATAAATAATCAAATATTTAAGTATTTAACTAATGTTAAATATTTACCCCCTCGAAAGTGACCAAATTTCGTTCGCATCCAGATGAACTAGTGGTTAATGAAAGTATCATTTTTGCCATTTTTAACAAGTTAGGTGTATGATGTCCATTTGTACGCCACTATGAAATTAAAATTAACATAAATAATTTAAATGAAATATACTAAATCTTATATAATATGCCAAATAATTCAAATAAATAATTTATTTTTACCTGGATTAAAAACATTAATAGATACCCGACATGCTTTTGCTGTCACTTCTCTACCAAAAGCTTAATCTTTTGTCTTATATGAAGCCAACTCCTCACTTATCACCTCACTTTGCATGTCAATGTCATTGGAAAATAAAGCCTCCACAACCGTAAATACTTCATCCATTACATTCACATCGTATTCAATACTTGTATCCTTATAATACTAGTAAGGATTTAATAGATAAGTGACGCAATGCAATGATGTATCAAGCCGACCTTCGATTTTTCTATCAATAATCTCCAAGATTGGTCGATAATTATTCTTAATGTTATTCAATGCCTCATTTATCTCTTATTTTGAATTCTTTAACTCTCCATATACAAAGCCCATTGATGGCTTTCTATCCCCATCAACTAGTCGAAGCACCCTCACCAAAAGTGCAAACATCTTCAAACATTGAGTCACACCATTCCAAAAAGAAAACTCATCACTGTGGCAAATGCCGCTTTCCCTTTAGCTTGCTTCGACCATGTGCACTCATCCAATTCTGCACTAGCAAACATGGTTCGCAAACTTTCTTTTTTCTCAATCAAACTTTATAATGTTAAGAAAATAGAGGCAAACCTAGTTACTCATGGTCTCACTATGTCTCTCTGTTTTGTAAATGACCTCATCATAGATAAAGTCTTGTGATGGGCATACAAAAAATGGTGAAAGCCTTGGTAAATTAATTCGTTTGCCCGAATTAAAATCTAATTTTAATTCTGCGTCGAAATCTAATTTCGTTTAATATATCGAATATATTATTTTATCGATTAATTCCAAATTAATCGTTCTATCTCTTTAAATAGTATTTTATCCCAGATAAAATCTCTCCGCAATTAATCCTATATTAATTTTCTCTCTCATCTAATTAATCCCAGATTAATTATGTTCGAGTCATACGTCATCGGTGAATCTTAGAGAAGCGACCCATGAGATCCCTGGATATGTTGGCAGTAAATCCGATCATCGGAATATCCGAATACGTGCGTACCCGGTACCACGTTCTTACCGATTTACAAGACATGGTTGGCTTCTAGCAAAGCACCGTGCCTACCCAATTCTCCAGAAATATTCTTTTAAGGAATATGTAATCTGTGTTAGGCATAGTATACGTAGTATTGCGTATTGCGATCCAGTATCGAATGTCACATGCTAGGCCTGGGGCTGGAATTGTGTCTGCCCCGTACGAAGCATATATCGGATCTCTGGTAACTAGTCTCTATAATCGGATAAACATGACCTAGTCATATTATCCCGATGACTGCAGTACTAAAGAGTACTAGTTCCGTATCCTGCGTGATAATCATCTCCATATGACTGCAGTGATACTTCCATCTTGACATCATACCCAATACACCGATTCTCAATATACCCAGAAGAGGTGTACACAGAACCTGTTAAAGCCCTGGAGGACCAAAACCAAAGTATATTGAAGTCTTAGGTTAAGACCAAATACACCTACCCTGATTCGGACTTCCATAGACACATAGTCATACTACCAATGGAATTCCGAGGGGTCTATCCAGAGCAAAGTTGTTTCCGTACCATCGGTAAACACAACCTCCTATTACACTTGCATGAGTATCCAATACCCAAATATATGAGAACTATGCCGTTATGCTCCCACAACGCGCACAAGTGCAATACTAGTCTATTCCGTATTATCGATGTCCAATCTCGATAATACTACGACTAGGGATATTTTAATGATTAAACCTTAGTGGATTAATATTGTCTCATATCTTATTAATCCGGAACTAATCATATGGACTTTTATCATTTATATATCCCGGTAATCCAATTACAAATGATAAAAAAGCAATTTCCTTTGTCACATAGTTAATTTGTACAACAACACAATGTTTTGTACAAAAAGTGATGATATGGGTTATAATTGTCCAACAATCTCCCACTTGGCCTATAGCCAATCACTCAAGTGTCATACACTTGAACTATGTACGAGTCGCTCAAACTTCTGCGGAGAAACTGCTTTCGTCAGCGTATTTGAAATGTTATCATCTGATGCGTTTTATTCGATCATCATATCGCCATGATGTATGATCTGACGAATCAGATGAAATAGTCGAAGTACATACTTGGATCATTGATGAGACCATTAATTCTTTATCCTGCGCTGAGGCCTAGCTCAGCTGCTAACAGAAACTATACTAATCTGATTAGGATTACATAGATCCAAAGTGCTTCTATTGCTGCCTCAGCTGCAGCAATATTCCGCTTTTTGTTGTTTATTCGGCAACAGTATCTTGCTAGAATATTTCCAGCTCACTGTTCCGTTATTCAAACTATATAGTACCCTTATTCCGACTTATAGTCATTTTTGTCGGTTTGGAAACTTGCAACGGTGAACCCAGTCACATCAAGTTCTCCTCCTCCATGTATAAGAAAGCATCATTAGTTCATCTAAGATACTTAAAGATGTTCTTAACATCAATCCAGTGACTATCACTTGGATTGGCCTGATTGTGACTCTTTATGCTCAAAGCGTATGGGACTCCAGGTCACATACATATTTTTCAATGTACGAGTCCTCGGAGAGTGACAACAACTTTTAGATCTATCCCAGTAGATCCTTATTCATAGAATAAAGGTTGTTTCTCCCAAGTATTCTATGGAGAATTTGCATGAAAGCCAAGCTTTCACCGATTGTATTATGGGAATGTCATTTTCAAGAAATGATATGTCATCATTATATAGGACAATCATTGTCAGTGCGCTCCCACTAACTTTCTTATATACACAAGAATCATTTTCATTTTGAATTAAATCATATACCATTATGATTACATCAAAACGATAGTTCCAAGAACGCAATGCTTGCTACAATCCATAAATGGATCGAATTAACTTGCAAACCTTGTTTGCATGCTTTGGCACGACAAAACCGTTAGGATGTTTATAAACATCCTCCAAAAGGTTTCCGTTGAAGGAAAGCGTTTTTGACGTTCAGCTACCATATTTCATAAATGAAACATGCATCATTAGCAACCATTGTCCAAATGGATTTAATCATGACAAGGGATAAAAGGTTTCGTCGTAATCGACACAATGTTGATAATGATACCTTTTCGCTACAAGCCTAGCCTTTTACATTTGTATGTAGTCATCCATGTTTGTCTTCCTTGAAGACTTATATAGTACCAATAGGCACAATGCCTTCCGGTACATCAACCAGTATCCTAACTTGGTTGGTATACATGGAATCCATTTCAGACATCATGGCACTTTGCCATAATAGGGAGTCGATACCTTGTATCACTTCCTCATACGTAGTCGGTTCGTGTTCCTCAATAAGATTGACATCTTTACGAGGTGAGATCAGAAACCCATACCTCTCAGGTTATTTTCTGACTCTCTCCGACTTACGTGGTTCTTGTGTATTCGAAGATTGTGGTATAGCTTCATCCTTGATGAACTGTTTGTGTTCCGTTAAGGAATCGATGCCTGGAACAGTATTACTCCGATTTTCATCGAGTTTTACTTTCCTCCCACTTACCACTGCATATTGGTATTCCTCTTAGGAAAACCGCATGGAGAGCAACAATTACATTGTTCTCTTGTGAGTTGTATAAGTACTATACTTTGGTTTCCCTAGGATAACCTACAAATTAGGCACTTATCCGATTTGGGTTCTAGTTGGGTATCACCCAAACATATGCCCAATATTCTCAAATCTTCAGGAATGAGAAAACTCGGTTTCTTTCCTGTTCATATCTAATATGAAGTTTGTCAAATAGATTTCATGGAACCTTATTCAAAATAAGTTTTGCACTGATTAATGCGTATCCCTTGAAGGAAAATGGTAGCTCAGAGTGACTCATAATTAACCTTACCATGTCCAACAAGGTTCGGTTTCTCCGTTCGGACACACCGTCAAATTGAGGTGTTCCGGGAGGAGTCTATATTGAAAGAATACTATACTCTTTCAAGTAATTGAGAAATTTATTGCTTAAGTATTTTCATCACGGTCCAATCGTGTTGTTATAATACTCTTCCCGGTCTGTCTTTATACTTCGTGTCGAAACTCTTTGAATTTATCAAAAGTTTCTGATTTATGTTTCAAAAGAAACACATAACTGTAACGCGATGCCACATCCGTAAAGGTTACGAAGTATTCATATCCACCTCTAGCCTAGCTAGATATGGGCCCACTTACGTCACTATGAACGAGGGCTAACAGATCGGTGGCACTTGTACTTTAACCAAGTAAAAGGTGTTTTAGGCACTTGGCCTAATAAACTAGATTCGTAGACATCATTTGATTAGAATCAAATCCGTCCTAGTATCCACTCTTCGAAAGTGTGGATATACGAGTCTTGTTAATGTGTCCCAGACAACAATGCCACAAATAAGTCTCATCTGATTAAATCAGTTTGAGCTATTTGTTTGTCATGTCATACATATGAGATTCATTTATATTCTAAATATAAATAATGTTATTCACATCTAATGTGCTTATCTCAATATCATCTTTATAAACAAAAACACTTAGTGTTCTAGAATATAAAGGTATACCCGCAACAGGTTAAACTTAGATATAGAGATAATGTTTCTAGTCAAACATTTTAATAGTTTCCTAATTTAAGTACATACTGACCGGCGTAAACACACACGTATAACGCAAGCGCACGTATCGTTCAAGTAGTATAAAAAT
>SKCR01006315.1:0-25080 GCA_019454045.1 Zanthoxylum bungeanum
ACTTAGGATTAGATCCTTATAGTATGATATTGAAATTGAAGGATCTTCATAGATCTATTCTTAGATCTTAGAAGAATAAATTGCAATAGTAAACTCTTGGAGAGTTAATGGCTATACTCAAGGAGATAAAGCCGAAGTTTTCAAAAGGCAAGAAGCGCAAGGCGCGCACTTTACTTCGATATTCTAGAAGCCCAAGGCTTGGCCAAAGGCTGCTGGAGTGTGGAAAAGGGCAAATGCAAAATCATTATAATCTTCTGGGAAGACAAATGACATATCCCAAAATGTCTGCCTTAATTGTGGCAAACGGGGACACGGAAGCGTGACTGCCGTATGGACAAGGCAGACATGAAGGAATTGAAGACGGGCAAGGCTCTGACTTCAAATATGTTTGTTATAAATATGTTCACTACTAGTATTAAAATTGGATTTTAGATACTTAGTGTGGTACATAAATATGTACTGATGTGCAGAATCTGCTATGAGCAGGATACTGACTTCAGTTGAGATTAATCTGCGAATTGAAAACGGGACAACAGTCGCTGTTTTGACCGTGGATACCTAAGTTTAGGAACTACCCTTCGGGTGTGTACTTAAATTAGGAAACTGTTAAAATGTAACTGGTTTGACTAGATACATTATCTCTATATCAGAGTATAATCTGTTGCGGATATACCTTTATATTCTAGAACACAAAAGTGTTTTATTTTATAAAGATGATTTTGAGATAAACACATTAGATGTGAATAACAATATTTATATTTTGAATATAAATAAATCTCAAACGATTAACATGACAAACAAATAGCTCAAACTGATTTAATCAGTTGAGACTTACTTGTGGCATTGAAGTCTATGACACAATTAAACAAGACTCGTATATCCACACTTTTGAAGAGTGGGTACTAGGACTAATTTGATTCCAATCAAATAAAGTCTACGAATCTAGTTTATTAGGCAAAGTGCCTAAAACACCTTTACTTGGTAAAAGTGTAAATGCCACCGATCTATTAGCCCTTGGTCATAGTGACGTAAGTGGGCCCAATGTCTAGCTAGGCTAGAGGTGGATATGAATGTTTCATGACCTTTACGGATGTGGCATCGCGTTATGGTTATGTGTTTCTTTTGAAACACAAATCGGAAACTTTTAGAGTTTCGATACGAAATAGACAAACAGATCGGCTATAGTATTAAAACCATCACGGTTGGACCACGATGAAAATACTTAAGCAATAAGTTTCTCATATACTTGAAAGAGTATAGTATTCTTTCAATGAGGACTCCTCACAAAACACGTCAATTTGACGGTGTGTCTGAATAGAGAAACCATTTTTTTTGGACATGATAAGGTTAATCATGAGTCGCTCTGAGCTACCATTTCCTTCAACGGATACGCATTTAACAGTGCAGAACTTATTTTGAATAAGGTTCCATAAAATCTGTTTGATAGACTTTATATTAGATATAAACAGGAAAGAAACTGGGATTTCTCATTCCTGATGATTTGGGTATGCTAGGCATATGTTTGGATTATACCAAACTAAAACCCAAATCGGATAAGTGTCTAATAATGGTTATCCTATGGAAACCAAAGTATAGTACTTATACAACTCACAAGAGAACAATGTAATTGTTGCTCGCCATGCGGTTATCCTAAGAGGAATACCGATATACAGTGGTAAGTGGGAGGAAAGTAAAACTCGATGAAAATCGGAGTAATACTGTTCCAGGCACCAATTCCTTAATGGAACACAAATAGTTCATCAAGGATGTAACTATTCCAATAATCTTCGAATACAAAAGAACCACGTAAGTCGAAGAGAGTCAGAAAACAACCTAGGGTATGGGTTTATGATCTCACCTCATAAAGATGTCAATCTTATTGAGAATACGAACTGACTACGTATGAGGAAGTGATACAAGGTATCGACTCCCTATTATGGCAAAGTGCCATGATATCCGAAATGGATTCCATGTATACCAACTATGTTTAGACACTAGTTATTGTACCGTAAGGCATTGTACCTAATGGTACCATATAAGTCTTCAAGGAAGACATACGTGGAAGGGAACATAATAACGTATAAAGCTAGGCTTTTAGCGGAAATGTATCGTTATCAACATTGTGTCGATTACGACGAAACCTTTTACATGTTGCCATGGTTAAATCCATTTGGATAATGCTTGCTGATGCTGAATGTTTCATATATGAAACGTAACAGCTGAATTCAAAACCGCTTTCCTTAACAGAAACCTTTTGGAGGATGTTTACAACATCCTGACGGTTTTGTCGTACCAAAACTAGCAAACAAGGTTTGCAGGTTATTCGATCCATGGATAGATTGAAGCAAGCATTGCGTTCTTGGAATTATCATTTTGATGTAATCATAATGGTGTATGATTTAATTCAAAATGAAAATGATTCTTGTGTATATAAGAGGGTTAGTGGGAGCGCACTGACAATAAAAGTCCTAAATAATAATGACATATCATTTCTTGGAAATGATATTCCCATAATACAATCGGTGAAAGCTTGGCTTTCAGAAAAATTCTCCGTTGAATTCTTGGGAGAAACAACATTTATTCTAGGAATAAAGATCTAATGGGATAGATTTAAAGTTGTTAAAACTCTCCGAGAAATCGTACATTAAAATAAATGTACGCGACCTCGTGTCTCATACGCTTTGAGCATATGGAGTCACAATCAGGCCAATCCAAGTGATAGTCATTGGATTGATGTTAAGAACATCCATTAGTATCTTAGAGGAACTAAGGATGCTGTCTTATACTATGGAGAAGGAGAACTTGAAGTGACTAGGTTCACTGTTGCAAGTTTCTTAACCGATAAAAACGATTATGAGTCGTAACAACAGTAAGCTGGAAATTTTCCAAGCAAGATACTGTTACCGAAAAAACAACACAAGCGGGTTATTGCTGCAGCTGAGGCAGCAATAGAAGCCTTTTGGATCGATAATAATCTAATTAGATTAGATATAGTTCTGTTTGCAGCTGAGCTAGGCTACAGCACAGGCTAAAGAATTAATGGTCTCATCAACGATCCAGATATATACTTCGACTATTCATCTGATTCGTTCGGATCATACATCATGGCGATGTGATGATCGAATAAATCGCATCAGACGATAATCATGCAAATCCGCAGACGAAAGTCTTTTCTCAGTAATTTTAGCGAACCGTACATAGTTCGGGTGTAGGACACTTGAGTGACTGGCTATAGGCCAAGTGGGAGATTGTTGGACAATTATGACCCATAGCGTCACTATTTGTACAGATCATGGTGTTGTTGTACAAATTAACTATGTGACAAAGGAAATTGCTCTTTTATCATTTGTGATTAGATCACCAAGATGTATAAATGATGAAAGGTCCATATGATTAGTTCCTAGATTGAGATGATATGAAACAGTATCAATCCACGAAGGTTTAATCATTAAATATCCCTAGTCAGAGTATTATCGAGATTGGACATCGATATTGCGTAAAAGACTAGTATTACACTTGTGCGCGTTGTGTGAGGGCATAACGACATAGTTCTCATATATTGGGTATAGGATACTCATGCAAGTGTAGTAGGAGGTCTGTTTTACCGATGGTACGGAAAACAGCTTCGCTCTGGATAGACCCCTCGGAATTCCATTGGTAGTATTACTATGTGCTTATGGAAGTCCGAATCAGGGTAGGTGTATTTGGTCTTAACTTGAGACTTGCACCGCTAATACTTGCAACAATCAATATACTTTGGTTTTGGTCGTCCAGGGCTTAACAGGTTCTGTGTACGCCTCTTCTGGGTATATTGAGAATCGTAGTGTATTGGGTGTGATGTCAAGATGGAAGTATCACTCCAGTAATAGTGGAGATGATGATCACGTAGGATACATAACTCGTTCTCTTATATGCTGCAGCTATCGGGATATTATGACTAGGTCATGTTTATCCGATTATAGAGACTAGTTACCAGAGATCCGATATGTGCTTCGTACGGGGCAGACACAATTCCAGCCCCAGGCCTTGCACGTGACATCCGATACTTGATCGAAATACGCAATACTATGTATACTACGCTTGATATAGATCACATATTCCTGTAAGGATATTTCTGGAGAATTGGGTAGGCATGGCGCTTTGCTAGAAGCCAACCTTGTCTTGTAAATCGGGAAAAACGTAGTACTAGGTACATACGTGTTCGGATAGTCCGATGACCGGATTTACTGTCAACATATCTGGGGATCTCATGGGTCGCTTCCCGAAGATTCGTCGATGACGTATGACTCGCACTTTATTAATCTGGGATTAATTACAGAGATATTTTATCTGTGATAAAATATTAATTAAAGAGAGAATACAATTAATTTGGAATTAATCGATAAAATAATATATTTGATATATTAAACGAAATTGGATTTCGACGCGGAATTGAAATTAGATTTTAATTCGGGCGAACGAGTTAATTTAGAATTAATTCGTTAGCGATGTGAATAGTGATTTTGCTAGTCAAATCACATGTCACTTTGAGTGATATAACAACTTGTCACTTGATTGATTGATGGAGGTGGTTGTTGGTATTTTTGCCATTTGACTTTTTGGAAAAGCAAAATGGTATATCTTTATTTGATTTTTTGAAAAACAAATAAGTGTATTAGATACACAATTTACCACCAACCAACACAACCTTCTCTCTTCTCTTTCTTCTTCCATCTCTCTCGGCCTAGGGCCTCTTCTTCTTCTGTTTTCTGGTTTGCCGAGAATGGCAAGGAGAAGCAAGATGATTTTGTTGCAAAATCAAGAGTGCTAGCACACAATAGAGTCTTGCGAAGGTGATAGGGAAACCCACTTGTGATCTTGGAATCACCATTCGAAAGCTTGGAGCTTGGAGCTTGGAGATGGCCGAAATTTTGGAGGACCAAAAACAGTGTACTGCCGAGACTACCTTGGAGGGAGAAAATTTTTTTGTTCTTCGACGCATCGCCTCAACCGATCGATGTAAGTATTCCGCAACTTCCTTTGATGTATTCATACATGTTTCTTGCTTGATAATGATAATTGGGACCTTAGAGAAACCCAACAGTCTAGGTTCGATTGTCTCAACGTTTGCACGTTTATCTGATTCTTGGTCAACTTGATCATATTCTTTGACAATATCAATAGTTCTTTTGAGAGACTTTGTTCTTTGTCTTTCCTTACAAGGAAATATTTCTTCAAAAAATGTCGCATTCCTTGACTCAATTATCATATTCGGATTGATGTCAGGAATCTCAGACTTGTGTACCAAGAATTGATAAGCACTACTGTTGCGAGCATATCAAATGAATTTACAATCAACAGTTTTGGGTCTTATTCTAACCTTCTTAGGTTTAGGAACCAATACTTTAGCAAGACACCCCCACACTTTTAGGTATTTTTATGAAGGTACGTGACATTTCCACAACTCATATGGTGTCTTGTCCAATCTTCTGTTTAGAAGCTTGTTCAGAACGTAGTTCGCGGAAAGCAAGGCTTCCCCCCACAAGTTCTGGGGTAAACCAGAACTTGTCAATATGGCATTTATCATTTCCTTCAACGTTCGGTTTTTGCGCTCAGCAATCTCGTTTTGTTGAGGCGAATAAGGAGCAATGGTTTCGTGAATAATTCATGTTTGGAACAATTCCAAAATAGGTAATTTACCTACTTGTCATGGAATCAAATTATCTAAGGAGCAATATCCACATACTCCTTCAGATAGAGAGCGAATGAGTAGGATCCCTTATGCTTCAGTAATAGGATCGATCATGTACGCCATGCTATATACAAGACCTGATGTCTCTTATGCTCTTAGCATAACGAGCAGGTATCAGGAAAATCCTGGTGAGCAACACTGGACAGCTGTCAAAATAATCCTCAAGTATCTGAGAAGAACTAAGGATGTGTTTTTGACATACGGAGATTGTTCTGAGATGAAAGTCATTGGTTACTGTGATGCGAACTTTTAGACCGATAGGGATAACAGCAGATCGCAAACAGGATATCTGTTTACTTTGAATGGCGGTGCTGTCAGTTGGAAAAGCTCAAAGCAGTCAACTACAGCGACTCCACCACTGAAGCCGAGTATATTGTAGCATCTGAGGCAGCTAAAGAAGCAGTCTGGAAAAAGAAGTTCATCACGGAGCTGGAAGTGCTTCCCGCGATAAAGAATGGCGTCACGATGTACTGTGACAACACGGGCCCCATTGCTCAATCAAATGAACCAAGGTCCCACAAGAAATCCAAGCATGTACTCAGGCGATTTCATCTCATCAGGGAGATTGTTGAGAGAAAAGAAGTTATTATAGAGAAAATACCCACAGAAGATTATCTTACAGATTCTCTGACTAAAGGGCTGACTTTACAAAAGCATGATAGGCACACTCGTGAGTATAGTGTCCAGATTCATACTAGTTGGCTATAGTGCAAGTGGGAGATTGTTAGGGATATGCCCTATACCCAACTTGTGGATGGGCTATATGTACATATATTTGTAATATTTTCATTAATTAATAAAATGGCAATCTTTATTATATGTGTCTTACATAAATTATATGAATCATCAAACACTGTAATAAAGCCCTTGGAGTAATAAGATGATGGCTTCCACGCCTTATGAGAATCATTACTCTTAAACGTTCCTAGTCATAGTTTTATGAATAATCTGGGCGTTCACAAAGCGGAGAGACTAGCATGATGATATGATCCGCCCTTAAGTGGGGTAACCGATCTCATAGGCTACTAGCGGAGATCCGTCCGCTTGCTGTATATATAGATGCATGAGTTGCTCGTGTCCATCGAACTGACCGCCGAAAGTTTTCACATGGAGTGTTTATCCCATGTGTCTGTGAGAACTTTCATGTATCGATTGTATGACTAGTCCTTAGACTTGAGGTCTTTATAATCTTATTTTGGATCAAATAACTTTGACATTCTCCTTCCCCGATTCAAAATATCCGGTTATAAGGGTATGATTGGGTCATTTGTTGAAACACATGAAGTTTGTAAAGATACAACAGAGAATCGCCACTCTCTCGGATAATATTTTCTTATAATAGTAGTATTCCAGTTCGCGGGTTGATATGTGTGATCGGTTCTTGAGACTGTGGCCGCAGCGGAAGAATCATGTGAGATTTTTGGGTTAGCACGATTCATGACACTATCAACATCATACATTTGACTATAAGTGTAGACACTTTCCATACCCTATGTCAAACGGTGGGGATACATGAGGCGAGGACTGTATCATATGTAATTCGCATACAGAATGGGTATATATATCTTTCCTTCTCATTTGGGGGCCTTGGTATGTTGCTAGATGTCAACCTTGGTCATTGAAATCGAACGACCATCTGATCAGATGACAATTTATGTTCGATTAAATTATCACGATTCATTTCATGTCCAACTTGAGGGGAACCCAAAAGGTCACACACAACAAAGTCGAAATCAATGGTTAACAGTGCACAGTACAAATTTAACAACATATATGATTGCTGTAGGAATTGTTCATAAATGGTTCAATGTGTTTAATTATTGAACAGATCATTTATGAGGTTCCATAGTGGCTTAGGGATTGGTGAATGACGATAGGGGCACTTTGGGAATTGAATAAATAAATAAATAAAATTGTGAATAGTAACATGATAGTAATGTGAATAGTAATTTTTTTATTTGTTATTTGTTTGAATTCCAATTCAGCCCAAACTCTTATTAGGGTTTTATAATCTCATTAAACCACTAAATTAAGATCCAATGGCTAAGATTAAATTAGCATTTATCTCACATCGGATTCTTAATTAATTTTGTTGTCTTTGGAGCACCTATATAAACCCAAAGAATTCTTCACAAATTTTTGCCACCAAACCTTTCATATCTTGGGTTTATATAAGTGAGAACTCTTAAGTTTAAGAGTAAGCCACTGATTTTGAGGATCCTTAAGTCTAATTGACTAGAGGAACCTCGAGTTAAAAATTTTGAGGTATTTGCCTAGGCTAGCACCAATGGCAAAATACCTGTGCACTCAAGGCGTAGTCTTGCCGTTGAGTTTTGGCTTTGGTGTGTGCACCTTTGGAGGCCACACACTTGGGTGGCTCTTTGGAACGTGGAAGAGCTTGCTGAGTTCGAGAAAAGCTTGTAGATTGGAGGGAGGACTGGAGGAGTCTTCGGTTCAAGTAAGTCTTTTTCTTTCTTTATTTTAATTAGAGTTCTTATGATAGTTAGCATGTTTAGGTTTATCTTTTTTGCATGTTTTATGAGTTTTTATGTTTAGAATATATAGTAACATGTCTAGGCTTGTAGAATAATCAAAACAAATGGGTCTTGGGTAAAGGGATAGCGGCATC
The DNA here is from genome assembly GCA_019454045.1 of Zanthoxylum bungeanum. Lineage (NCBI taxonomy): Eukaryota > Viridiplantae > Streptophyta > Magnoliopsida > Sapindales > Rutaceae > Zanthoxylum > Zanthoxylum bungeanum. The sequence goes on from SKCR01006315.1 coordinate 8,361, forward strand.
ATAATTTGATTTATTTAATTTTCCGTTGCGCACTCGCGACCGCTTCCCAACAGGAGTTGCGTTTGAATACGCGTTCGAACGTTCTTACGAAATTCAGATTTTAGCCTTTGTGTTCGTCGGGCGTTCGAACGCCCTATGCATTTTTTATGCACATACTTTATTTTTTCAGAAAATTTTCTTATCTAAGTATGCGAATTATTATCTAACATCACTAAATGATAAGTTTGATGAGTGATATTTATATCACTTATTCCCACTCATTTAACCTAATATTTTGTATAGTTTCTTGAGTTTTGTGAACGTTTTGATATGTTTTGTGTTATTTTGTAGATAAAATAAAGTTTGGAAAGCATTGAAGGCAATTTGGGGCAAAAACAGACAAAAATACGTCAACAGGGATATTTTGGTCTTCTGCGCGTCGCGACGCCCAGACTTCCGCGTCGCGACGTCTAAAATACGCCGAACAGTACTAACGTGCGCCGGGTCCACAAATCAGAATCTGAGAAAAGTTTGACTTTGCTAAAATGCGCCGTGACACGTGTCACCACCACAGAAGATACGCTAACGTACGCACGCCACATCATCATGACGTCACCAATGACGTCATGAACAGTGCCACGTCACCAATGACGTCAGCATAATAATTGAGTCTTAGCCGCCATGACACGTGTCGACCTTATCCTCTTATCCGAATCGCTACGTGTCAAGCTGTCATCGTGCCACGTCGACAAATCCAGCGTCGCGACGCTGAGGTCCTTGGCGTCGCGACGCGAGAACAGTGAAATTTTTGCCTATAAATTCAGCGCGAAATTTCAGATTTCAACACACCTCTCTCTCTCTGATTTCTCTCTAAAGAGAGAGTTTCTATCTCTAGAATTTTTATTTTTTATTTTTTTTAGTTTTTAATTTTTAGTTTTGTAAATAATTTTAATTACGTTTTGTAATAATAGTAATTTAATTTTTACTTTTTACTTTTTACAGTTTTTACTATTCACCATGTTGAAGTAATTTCCTCAGCTATGGTGAAAGGTAATTCTTTACTGTTACTATTTAGATTAATCTCCCTTAAAAATAATATATTATTCACTATTTAAAATATTGACTAATAAAGGATACCGCCAGATTGGTCGGTTGGCAATTTAATTTTGGTTCCGCCTTTATGGCTGGTTGGACTTAATTGACTTAATCAGGATACCGCCTATATGGTCGGTTGGTATTATTATCACAAGTTTATATATTATTTTATGGGAGATATCTAAATTAGTAGTAGTAAAAGTAATTCCTTTTACCTTAGCATTTTATTGTATTTTACTTTTCAGCTTTACTTTATGTCTTTTACTTTATGTCTTTACTAGTCCTAGTTATGTGTTAGTTATCTGGGGTTGTGATGAATTCTAATATCACCGGTTTATAAGGGATTATTTTATAGTTTGGGTAATTTAAAGGTTTATTTATTAAGTCTTAAGCTTAATGCTTCTTGTTGTCTGATCACCAATAAGATTGATGTGGTAAATCTAAAATGAACTAGACATAGGGATTTTAGGTTTCAGCCTTAGACTTAATAGCCCACGATCTTCCTTGAGGATAGATAACCCTTTAATAGATTTCCTTACAGGATAGGAATATACCTGTCGGGCGGGGGTAGCCATAATTGGAACTTAAACTTAATGAATCCAGATAATTTGGTTGACATAGACATATGGTTCAATTGGGTTAAACTGGGTATTTGCGTCTGACCATCGACATAGGCTTTTGCATAATTTAGTGTTCCAGGTTAGTAAACTGATTTATTACACAAACATAAAAAAACCACTTCATCTTTTAAATGATATTAGAATGATTCACGACCTTAGATCTTTGTGTCTTTTGTTATTTTCCTTAGTATTTTCTTTTATCTTTTTATTTATTTATTTATTTTGTAAAACCACTTTCAACCAATCAAACAATCATTCTCTTCTTCATTTAATTAGATATCTGTAAATAAATAGATTCAATAATTAATAACAACAGTAGGAATTAAGTCCTCGTGGGATCGATATTTTTATACTACTTGAACGATACGTGCGCTTGCGTTATACGTGTGTGTTTACGCCGGTCAAAGTTCTTAAGATCGTAGGTTGTATAGTGTTATTAAACAGAAAATTAACAGGCAAATAACAATCAAATCCAGAACACAAAAGTATATCTACACAAACATGCATAAACCCTAAAACTTTGAGAACAAGAAAAACCTTGTAAAAATGACGAATACAGCGGTCCAGGTCGAGAAGATTCTCTGTCCTTAAGAACTTATCAGCACCGTCTCGGTGCTCTACGGGTTTTGTGGCTAATGTTCTCCCAGGATAACCCGGATTCCTCTTGTTCAAGGGGCACTCCTTAACAGGATCACAAACTTGGAAATTGAGGGAACTCTTTCTAGTAAAAACGAAAATAGTGAGACACTTTTATCTTGGATGAATTCAGATTTCTTTCTTGTTCCTTGAATGAACATGGATGCCTCCTTATAAATGCATGGAAGGGTGCCTCATGGGCACCCTTTGAGTTGGGGTGCAACCCTCCAAAGGGTTATACCCCTCATATGCATCCCTTGGAGCATAAAGCCATGTTACACTCAATTTGGAGGACATGTCCCTATAGGGTACCATCCAAGGAACATGTCCCTCCTACATCCAAACTATACCATTTGAAGATTTGAAGAATTTACAACAACTGAATCATCTCATTATTACTACCAATTATCAGCATATCGTCTACGTAGAGACACACAATGACATATCATTTTGAGTTGATTTGGTGTACACACACTTATCACACTCATTGATTTTGAATTCACTTGACAACATCTCTTTGTCAAATTTTTCATGCCATTGCTTAGGTGCTTGTTTTAATCCGTATAAGGATTTTACAAGTTTGCTCACCTTCTGTTCTTGTCCAGGAACATTGAAACCTTCTGGTTGTTCCATGTAAATATCTTCATCCAGTTCACCATTTAAGAATGTTGTCTTTACATCCATTTGATGTATTTCAAGACCAAATATTGTTGCTATGGCTATGAGCATTCTTATTGACGTGATCCGAGTCACTGGTGAATATGTGTCAAAGTAATCAAGGCCTTATTTTTATCTATAACCTTTTATGACAAGCCTTGCCTTGTACTTATCTATTGATCCATCTGGTTTCATCTTCCGTTTGAATATCCATTTATAGCCCTGTGGCTTACAACCTGGAGGAAGATCAACCAACTCCCAAGTATGGTTTTGTAGGATGGAATCAATCTCACTATTGATAGCCTCTTTCCACAAAGGTGCCTCCGACAAAGACATTGCTTCTTTATAGCTTTGATGCTCATTTTCTAACAAGTATGTCAGAAAATCGGGACTAAATGACTTAAACGTTCTAGCTCTTTTGCTACGTCTAGGTTCAATTGTCTCAACATTTTCACGTTGATCTGACTCTTGGTCAGCATGATCACTGTCTTTGACAGTATCAATAGTTATTTTGAGAGACTCTGTTCTTTGTTTTTCCTTACAAGGAAATGTCTCTTCAAAAAACATCGCATTCCTTGACTCAATTATCATATTCGGATTTATGTCAGGAATCTCAGACTTATGTACCAAGAATCGATACACACTAATGTTGCGAGCATATCTAATGAATATATAATCAACAGTTTTGGGTCTTATTCTAACCTTCTTAGGTTTAGGAACCATTACTTTGGCAAGACACACCCTCACACTTTCAGATATTTATAGGAAGGTATGTGATCTTTCCACAACTCATATGGTGTCTTGTCCAATCTTCTGTGAGGAAGCTTGTTCAAAACGTAGTTGGTGGAAAGCAACGCTTCCCCCCACAAGTTTTGGGGTAAACCATAGCTTGAAAATATGGCGTTCATCATTTCCTACAACGTTTGGTTTTTGCACTCAACAATCCCATTTTGTTAAGGCGAATAAGAAGTAGTAGTTTCATGAATAATTCCATGATTGGAACAATATTCACCAAATGGTGACATATATTCACCACATTTATCACTCCTGATTCTTTTGATTTTCTTACCAAGTTGATTTTCAACTTCGTTCTTATAGTGTTATAAAGCTCTTAATAGCTTCATTTTTGCTCCTCAACAAATACACATAACAGAATCTTGTGCTATCATCGATAAAAGTGACAAATTACTTTTTACCGCCTCTTATTTGCACAATATTCATATCACACACATCAGTATGTACAAGTTCCAATGGTTCAGAACTTCGTTCTATGGAATGAAATGATGCTCTATGCATTTTTGCTTCAACATATGCCTCACATTTATGTTGGTCAATTACAAATTTAGGTATAAGGTCAATGTTAATTAATTTACGTATTGTATCATAATTAACATGTCCTAACCTTCCATGCCATACATTTTGTGACTCAATAATATAAGCGGAAGTTGTAGCTTTATTATTAGCATTGTGTCGATTGACAGTCATTATATTGAACTTGAAAAGGCCCTCGGTGAGGTATCTTTTTCCTACATAAACATCATTCTTGGTCAATACAAACTTGTCAGAAATAAATACAAGCTTAAAATCATTCTTACTAAGGAGAGAGCCCGAGACCAAGTTCTTCCGATTATCAGGAACATACAAAACATTCTTCAATGTAAGCTCCTTTTCGGATGTCATCTTCAGAACCACTGTGCCTTGTCCAACCACTCAAGATCCCATTGTCAGATGATCGCCACCATCGACCTTCTGATACGAGGAAAACATATTGCTATCAGTACGGATATGACGAGTATCCCCAGTGTCTACCCACCATTCTCTCGAATTTCCAACCAAGTTGGCTTCTGTCACAACTGGTGAGAGGTTCATATTTGAGATCTCATCAGTTAGCTGCTTATCTTCAATGACATGGGCCTCATTTTTCTTTTTCTGGCATTTGTCCTAAAACTTCTTATTTCTGTAGTCCTTTGCTATATGACCGTTTTTTCCACAGTTGTATCACTTCCCCTTGAACTTCTAGTTAGCTTGGGAAGAATCAGCTCCACTGTTCTTCTCTTTTTGCTACCCTTTACACCCTCGACGATGTTGGCCTTAGACTTCATAGTCTTGTAACTGGCCTTCTCGGACTTTCTGTTGTCCTCTTCGATCCTCAATCGAACTCCAAGGTCTTCAAGGCTCATCTGCTTCTTTTTGTGTTTCAGATAGCTCCTGAAGTCCTTCCATGATGGAGGAAACTTTTCAATGATTGTGGCTACTTGAAACGTCTCACAGAGTTTCATTCCTTCATCCAATATTTCATGAATGATCAATTGTAGTTCACCCAACTGAGACATTACCGTTCTTGAATCTACCATTTTGTAGTCCATGAACCTACCCACGATAAATTTCTTTTGCCCGGCATCCTCGGTTTTGTATTTTTTTTCGAGAGATTCCCAGAGAATCTTCGCAGAAATCATGTCTTGGTACACATTGTACAGGGTATTGTCAAGTCCTCCCAAGAGGTAGTTCTTGCACAAGAAGTCGTCTGACGACCATGTCTCTTCTCGCATAAAATTTTTTTTGCGTCATTAAACGTAAATTCTCGTGCACAGACTATATTTTTTTTTTCCAGAAAATTGACTTTAACACATGCAAATTCTCATCTAACAACACTAAAAGTAATAAGTTCTTAAGATTGTTGTTGATTTAAGTGTCATTAAACGTAATCAACATGCATCAAATAAATCTGAACCAGAACAAAACCATGAAATCAAATCTACACTAACATGCCAATATTTAATCATAAACCCTAAACTTAGAGAAAACCTGGAAAATGACGAAAATTTGTAGTCCAAGTCGAGTTGCATCTGTCCTTAAGAACTTATTAGCCCCGCCTCGGTGCTCTACGGATTTTGTGGCTAACGTCCTCCCAGGATTACTTGGATTCCTCTTGTTCAAGGGGCACTCCTTCACAAGATTTTGAACTAGGACAATGGTGGAATCTCCCTCTTGACTCCAAAATAAAAATGATGTGACTCAATACTTGTAATTTTCTGGACCTTTAGAATGAACAAGAAGACTCCTATATATAGGCATGGAAGGTTGCCTTAAGGGCACCATTTAGTTTGGGGTGTAACCCTTTTAAGGGTTATATCCCTTTCATGTACCATTTGGAGCCTAGAAGTGTGTTCTTCTAATTTAGAGGATATGTCCCTACATATTTATGCCTTTCTCATAGGGCACTACTCAAGGTACATGACCATACTTCATCCATACTCTATATTTAGAGAATTTACAACAGAACTGTGCTAAACATTTTATAATTTTTGTCACGTATATATTAATAGCAATAAACGGTTAAGATTCAATGACATGTAAATTCTTATTCAACAAATATCATTCCTGATTGATTGAAAAAAAAAAACACTACTCCCCATCAAATGTTGAATAAACAAGAGAAGGTGGCCTCCTTAGGCTAGAGCATCCAATGCATCAAATCAAATGCAAGCATATCAGTAGCATAGATCTTACCCCATATGGATCAGAAATCATTCACAAGAACACAATTCGTTTTCTACTTGCAAAGAGAAGCCAACACACGTCGCGGCTGACTGGATGATCTTCGGGCATGAAGCACAGCCAAGTTATCTATCAGCAGAACATCACCATTCTGCCAAGGGATGGCAACACATTCATCTTCAAGGATGTTCATACAGTCGTAGGCGAAATCCTCTGGCAATGGCTCACCATTTCCCAAAGTGACTGCCTTAACAGGATCATTGCGTGCGTCTTTCCAGCATGTATAAGCCATCACTATGCTATTGAACCAAACTTTTTGTTGCCTAATTTTATCATACTTAATAGCTGGGATTGGACCCATAATTGTCTTCACTTCACCATTTTCTCTCCACTCCAATTCCATACCAAGCTTAGAAGCCCTGTTTAAAGATTTGATATAATCATAGGAATTATTATATCACTAGTTGAAGAAAACAATATACTGCTAATCTGAGTTTTGATATATAACTGCCACATACTCAAATCTTCATGATCAGCATTAGCAGCCCAAAGGATAAAGCGTTTAAACAGATTCTAGACTCCAAAAATTTTCTGGATGTCTTTCTATACTCCATAATCCCAAGTGGGCCTATAGTCTTTATATTTTTGGTAAAAATAGTCTACTTTTGAATCATTCTGAACTGTGATTACACATATTTATAATGTTGGACACAAGTTTCTCATGTATTATTGATCCAAAAAACATTCTAAATAGCGTACCCAGTCCATAAGGCTCTCGCTATAAATACAATATGAGGAAGGTTCTAATGTACACAATTTTACCTATGTTTTTCACATAAATACAGCTTACAGGTTTTGAACCCGGGACCAAACGGATAATAAATTAACGTCATTGTTTTAAAAATCGGACCGGTGGTTAAATCGGTGATCTAAAAGTATCAATGGATACGGTACAAATAATTTTAATTAAATAAAACTTTTAAATTTTTTTTTTATTTTTTGTCAAAAACATTTTAGGGTAAAAAAAGGGGCGGACCGGTTCAACTGGTCAGTGCGATTTTCGGTTAAACAATTGACTATCACGTCCTTCACCCAAATCACGTTTTGCATATGTGGATTTCAATCATCAAATGAATCACAAACCTTTCCTCGGCTATGATCTTGTCTTCAGTCAGGAAAATGGATTTCCACCCGCGGCCAGTTGGAGATGAAAGATGATCCGTTTCTCGATATATTCTTGTATAAATCAATCCATGTTGCTCTAGCTGTTGAACGAATTCGGGGTGATTCTGTTTCATCCTCTCATAGACAATGTGGCTTAGGACTACAGGAGTTTCACCTCCACTTCCTGGCTTTACTTCACAGAAGAAGAACAACTTTGATGGAAACTCAGGAAGCTGTTAGAATAATTAAGCACAGTGGGTGTCAGTCCAATGCAAATGCGAGAGAGAGAGCGCAAAGCACAGAGCCATTAATAATATAGATGATGAATTCTGTATCGAATAGGCATCATTGTCAGTGAATTAGTTCATAGGATTAACTAAAAAAACACTTTCTGTCAAACTTATATTGGGTCAAAAACATACCAAAGCCATTTCATGGTGAAAAGGAATGTTCTGATCAAGTGGAGATTCATTGGCAGTAAAAACCCGACCAACAACGTTGGTTCTGGGAGCAGCACCGCCGACGTAGGGCAACTCCTCGTAGCCAAAAGCCTCAACGACGTCGTTGAAGTCATTGGGTGTCTTCACATCAAACCCTCTGAAAAGCACAGCTCCTGATTTCTGCAACAAGGACTCGAGAAATGGCTTCTGGGTTCTGATTATTTCAGTCAGAAACGAAAGAGTTGCTGTCGAGTTTGGTGTCAGAACCCATGGGAAAGGAATAGAGTTGTATCTTCTTTGTTCTGCAAGTTTGATATATGTAAAATGATCTGCCATGGATGAATGATTATGATTTTGGTTTCAAATCTTGTTTTTGTTGCCTGCTTTCTGGGTTTTTTGGCAGCATTTGGTTGTTTCTCCAAGGAGTTGGTGAAAATTATTGTCGTTTGTTGTTTGTTTCTAGGCGAGTGGAATCATCATGTAGTTTTGGAGCATTGATGCTCTTTCATTCACTTTTCAGTTCTTATGTAATACGGAGGATAAAGAAATCGTACTAATCTCGATCGGTTTTTTTGAAACTAAATTCTAAATCAAGTATGGGATCAGAATCGAGATTTTTTATACTTACATTTGAATTTAAAATTATTTTTGATCCCAAATTTTGATATGATTTGTTTATTTTGGACGAAAAATCATCTCAAATCCCGATCGAAATTTTTATTTGAGAAAGTTTTTTTGTTTTGATGTGTGCATAAGATGACCTGCACACCCCAATTATCAAAAAAAGATTTCATTCTAAATTTCTTACCAAACAATACAAAATCCCAAATTCCAAAAAAATTCAAGATTTTCTATCAATTATAATATCTATCAATATTTTTTTAAAAAAAATTGGTTAATGTCTATTGAAGTGCCCTAATTGGAAAATATGTTTGCATTGCTGGTTTTGATTTTGGATTGTTTGTGCAATAAATTCTGCGACCAATAGAATTAAAAGTACAATTCAAAAGTTGGTAAAAGGTGATTTCTTATTGTTTGATTATCAAAAGGTTGATCCCTTATTCTAAGGATTCTTGTACTATTTATACTTCTTTGATACAAGGAAAATAAACTAACAACGGTTATATTTCATTCACGTTTCCCACTAACTGGCACACTCCCCAGAATCTCGGAACTTCCATATTCTGGATGATTGTCTTTCTTAAAGAAATGGAAAGTAATTAGTTGACTAGCTGATTCATTGTTTAGAAGATTCGTGTCATCAATGAGTTGATATCTAAGGCCTAATCCTTGTGTGACATGTGCTTGCATTCGTGGGAGTCAAGCATGGTATGGACTTCCCATTGGCAAGCTCTGAATTCATACACTGATGGAGGTCTTGCTATCGGACTCTGACGATAGGTCATAACGTCAGACTCTGATTGAGGTTCCGACTTCAGACCCTGGTGGTGTGTTCTGCTGCCAAACTCCGATGATGGGTTCTATGATAGTCTTTGATAACCGATTCTAAAGGCTAGTTCTGACAAGAGGTCGTGGAGTCCTCTTCGTCTGGCCACGTGTCATTTCACCAGATGCTTAGTTTTTTCCCTAAACATTTAATTGGCGCCATCTGTGGGGAACTTCTGAGACGAAAAGCCTTGTTTACGATTTTCTGCAAATTACCAAACCCAAAAAAGATTCGCTGAATCAAGTAAAAAAGAATGAAACCAAGGAATAAAGAGTCTAGAATCTCTGCATCCGCTGCTCACCATGAGGAAGAATTGTCTAACTACCTGATACCTACGATGAACATATCGATAATCAAGAACGATATGATGAAGCGGATGGATGACCAAATGCAGGCCATGAGAAAACAGTTCCAGGAACAACTGCAAGTCATACAACAAGATAACCAGACGCTCAAAGCCCAGATCAAGGGAGTTGACCCCAATAATGATAAAGGGAAAGGGAAAGAATGAGCCGTCATCGAGGACCTCCGTTAGGAGGGTCGACCGGAGGAGAACCACGACGAAAGACCCCGGGGAAGGAGCCCCATCAGGAATAATGATGCAGATTCTGATGCAAAGGGTTCCAGGAATTAGGGTCGGACGTGGAGAGAGGTGGAATATAAAGAGAAAGGCAAAGACCTGGACGTGAGTCGTAACAGAAAAAATATCTATTGGAAGGAAGAGTGTGTCGACGAGAAGCTTGTAGTGGCGATAACAAAGAGGATCGGGGGGATTCGGGTGGAGACCCCGACAGATTTGGCTGACCTAGCAATCATTGGGCTGTCCTCCTCACTATTTTAGTAGTGGATCGAGGAAGAGCTGAAACCCTGAGACTTCATCTCACCTAGCTTCGACAAATATACTGGGAATTCAGACCCAGTTACTCACCTGGTTCAGTCTCGACAAAGGCTCACACTGGAATCCATTGAAGAGGCTTTGATGTGTAAATTGTTCATCACCACTCTCGATAACAACGCTATCTATTGGTTCTTATAACTATCAGAGAGATCCATAAGGAGCTTTGAAGATCTGAGGCATAGATTCATTGAGTAGTACCATGGTAACCATCCCACTGAAGTTACCATGGCTGACCTATAGCTGGAGTAGAGATATGATGAGCCTCACAGACATTACTTACAGAGGTTCATTGACGATATGAACACCGTCAAACCCTAGATTTGAAGTTAGCAGCAGCCTTCTTCGTTGGAGAGCTAATTAGTGGGTCCTACATTCATGAAGAGTTCTTGAAGGTACCTCCTTATGACATGTCGAAGGTACGAACCAGAGTAGAGGGCCTGCTGAAAGTGATGGAAAATAGAACTATGATGTCTCAGACCGCGGTGATTACTGTGGAAAATCAAGGTCACAATAGCCGAACCAGCAATAGACAGGTCAGGACTCGAGGAAAAAGAAATCATAAGGAAGTGGTAAGGAAGCTAGAACATCATGAGGCTCCGAGGAAATGGAAAAAGGTACAAATCAGAGCCCAAACGGCCAACGTGGGAAGATGATGGGATATTATATGAGTTCACCTTACCACAAGAGAAAATATTCCACAAAGTGAAAAATCAGAGGCTGTTGAGGGAGCCTCACCCGATAAGAGTGCTAGTGGAATATCAGGACAATGGGTTGTATTGTGAGTTTCATAAGGAGATGGGACACACCACGGTCAGATGCAAGAACTTATACCGATAACTGAAAATAATAATGAAAAAGTTCAAGCTACTGGAATATTTGAACGGAATGAGCCAGTTAGAAGCTAGAGCTCTGCCATGGGAAGTTAACTACCAGCAGCACCAAGACCAGAGGAACACCCATCAGAGATCTGAGGCAGAACCAAGCAATGCGTCAAGAGAAAAATTGGGGCTGGCCCACGTCTCATGTATAAGGATAGACAGGCCTGATGAAGGGCAAGAGAAACATCGCATAATAAAGCGTCAGATCACAAAGAGGGAGGAATAGATGGGGGCCATGAGATTTCAAATAATCTGCATCAGGGTGGGAGCAAGGCCATCCACATACTCAGAACCAATCTCATTCACAGACGAAGATATATGAACATGTTGAAACCAACACATTCAGAGCCTCTAATAATCAGACTACGCATAGCAGATGCAATATTGTCTCGTGTCCTGGTAGACAGAGAGAGCGGTTCAGACATCAACTTTTAGGAAGCATTCCAACATATGATAATAGATCATACCTCATCTCCCCAACTTAGAAGTATGTGTTTGCATTGAATAATGTGAAACTAAGGCCACTAGAAATAATAACCTTGCCGGTGTATGCCGTAGAAAGGATAGTACCGATCGAGTTCCTGATCATCAACATTACGTCCCCGGTTAATGTGATAATGGGTTGGAAGTGGATCCATGCAGTAAAGGGTGTAGTGTCAACCCTGCACCAATTAATGAGGTGTCAGTCCCTGAACTGTTGATATCAGAGGCGACCCCTCCCAGGCTAGCTGATGTTGCAATATCAGGTTCGGGGGGTGCGTAAGATATCAGGGGGAGATACAGAGGTTCGTAAGAGCCACAGGGCCAGTAGAGGTAGAAAAATAGCAATTACATGACTACCTACCGGCCTACTTGAAACACCTGGAGGATGAGTCAGACAAGCCGGAAACTACCATTGAGAGTCTGGAAGAGGTGGTTTTAGATAAAGCAGAGCCGGAGAAAAAGGTACTGGTAGAAGCCTTATTATCAATCGATGAGAAGAATGAGATTGTGGAGATACTCATAAGGAATAAAGAAGTATTCGTATGGACGCATAAAGATATGAAAATATTGGATCCAGCCGAGATAGCTCATTGTCTTAATATTGATCCAAAATTCCCGCTAGTCAAGTAGAAGCTGAGGCGATTCGCCCCTGAGAGGAATAAGATCATCGCTGGAGAGATGGACAAAATCCTGGAAGTATGAGCAATAAGACTTTGGCAATACTCTGAATGGGTATCTAATGTGGTTGTGGTTGCCAAAAAGAATGGAAAGTGTAGAGTCTGCATCGACTTCACTAACTTTAACAAGGCCTGCCTGAAGGATATCTACCCTTTGCCAAAGATAGATCAGCTGGTAGACACAACCGCATGGTACGAGAGAATGAGCCTCTTATATGTGTACTCGGGGTACAACTAGATCTAGATGAATGAGAAAAAAATGATACACACTACTTTCATCACCGAAAGAAGGCTGTTCCACTACAAAATGATGCCATTTTGGTTGAAAAATATAGAAGCTACTTATCAGAGATTGATCAACAAGATGTTCTGGGGTCTGATCGGGCGAATGATTGAAGCTTACATAGATGATATGGTAATCAAGAGCAGGGCAACCTCTGACCACATCCGAGATGCATATGAGTGCTTGTAGGAGTGAAGCGGGGTTTACCGCTATGTCTATGACATCATCGACCACTACACTGTTGGGCTTACAGCTTGTAGAGAGTACGGATAGTCCTAGAGGGGACTAAACGGAGAATAATGGAGTTGCCACTCAGTATGAGATACCGGGAATGATTTGAGACTGTACTACACCCCTCGCAAGGTCCGATCTTAAACCCTTTTGGGTTCAGAATGGTCCCTTATTGATGATAATATAATATTTACATTTAAAATGGGTATCCCCACATCTTATAATGCAATCACATGCAATAAAAATTTATAAAACACACACAATGAAGCAAACACGAGAAGCGGTAAATAAATAAATAAAGTTCACATGCAGAATTAAATTATTACAACATTAATTAAATAAGCTAAAGCATGCACTAGGCCAAATATATTGCATTGTCCAGAAATTTAGAAACATTCATACGCAATAACAATCATAATAAACATACATTTTTGATACATTCACAACGAAATAGCCATCTCCCGGTAGTACGTGGAGTTGTATCCCGAGTACGAACCATACTACCGTCTATTTGGAATCGACTATGGAACTTACTTTTGAGTTTCCATCCTATATATCACGGGATCACAAGACCGAATATAAATCATGTCAGGCCGGATATAGTGCATGTCAAGCCAAACATCGTTCATAGATCACATGTAAGCAAAACATAACATGCATATTAATCTCATTTTAAACAATAAACTAAACGCATGCGTATTATCAAATAAAGTAGTAAAATGAACAACTAATCATGCATAATTTAACAGTGACAAGCATAACATAAAAATAACTAATCATGCAGTAACTACGAAAAATGGTGAACACGGCCGGATATATCTATTTTTGGCCGGATGTATGTACATATCAAACCAGAATCTCAAATATGTAAATTTATTAAAATGGTGCCCTCAGGTCATACCTTTACATTGTTTGGTGGCTCTGAAGGATGTTTCTGATTATTGGGTTGATGCTGAATTCGTTCTAGGTTGAAGGTGTTGGAATTTGAGCTTGAAGCGCCAATCCGAATAATGTATTAAACATTATATTTTATTTTTTATTAATAAAATAACTATATTTTCATTTCAACCTTGTTAATGGTAATGTCATTATGCATATTAGATTGATATATAAATATGCTAAGGATGATATCGACCTTAGAATAGTCAAGTAGTGTACTGGACACTGCATGGTCCGACATTGGGATGTATTACTATAAATTATTCTCAAAGTAACATATTCCTAGTCGTTGGTTTTGGAATACAGTCAAATTTATATAACTTATAAGACTAGCACATGTCGTATATTGGAATTGGAGTTCTAATGGTTTAACCCGATGTACCATGAGTAAGGTGTTAAGCGGAAAATATATCAATATTTATCGCCCATTTTACTTAATATTTTATATAGTTTCTCGGGTATTGTGAATATTTTTATGTGTTTTGTGTTATTTTACAGATAAATAAAGTTTCAGAACTCAGTGGAATTGAATCGGGGCTAAAACGATGAAATTCGGATTAAAAATGGCAAAATGATAAATTTTATGATCATGCGTCGCGACGCGCAACATCCTCTGCGTCGCGACGCTCACCAATAATTCAGCTGCCGACACGCGTCATCCCATGCGTCATCATGACGTCATCACTGTAGCCCACGTCGCGATGCCAACCCTCAACGCGTCGTGACACCAAGACAATTATTGAGCTGCCGACACTTGTACAATACTGTAGCGCGCGTCGCGACGCGTGGCATTTTTGAAGCCTATAAATAGAGGCTTGATTCAAAAGGAAAATTCATACTTTCTTCTGGGAAATTTCCTTAGAATACTAAGAAGAGAGTATCTTGTTTGTTTATTTACAGTTTTTTTTTATTTAATTTTTATTTTAGCAACAAAAGTGTGTGTGTTTTACTTAAAGCATGAGTAGGTAACTTCTTTCTGCTAGGGTGAAAAGGTGAAGCTTTTATTATTATAATTTACATTAATCTCCCTTATTTATAATATATAAATAATTTTAAAACCTGACTTAATGGGATACCGTCTTTCTGGTCGGTTGGACTTAATTAAATTAATTTTGACCTGACTTAATTGGATACCACCTTTATGGTCGGTTGGAATTAATTAAAATCTGACTGGATCAGGATACCGCCTATATGGTCGGTTGGTAATATAACATAAATTTATATATTATAATAAGAAAGATTTCTAAATTAGAAGTAATAAAAGTGGATCCCTTAACCCCAGTATTTTATTTTATTATTTTATTATTTTATTTTACCTTTTTAATTTTCAAGTTTGTTTTATGTTGTATTATTTATTTATTTCTTTAGTAGTCCTAGATATGTGTTGTAACTAAATATCGTATCAAGGGTTGTGATGAATTCCAATATCACTGGTTTATAAGTTGGTTTTTTTGTGTCTCGGGTAATGTATAAGTTTATTTATTGAGTCTTAATCTTAATGCTTCCTATTAACTCGCCACTAATAAGATTGATTTGGTAAACTTAAAATGAACTTGACGAAATGGATTTTAGGTTTCAGCCTTAGACTCAATAGCTCACGGTCTCACCTTAGGGTAAATTTCCCTTATGGTAGATTTCCTTCCAGGATAGACATATACCTGTCTAGCGGGGGTAGCCACAATTGGAACTTAATCTTAATGAATTCAGAGTTTCTTGGTTAACATAGACATGTAGTTAATTGAGTTACTTTGGGTGTTTGCATCTGACCATCGACATAGGCTTTTGCATATTTTCGTATTTCAGGTTAATAAACCAATATATTGCACAAATATGAGATAATCACTTCATCTTTAAAAGATATTGGAAGGATTCACAGCCCTAGATAGCTTTATAATATTGATTTTTCCTTTAATTTACTTTCGCACTGTTTTAATTACTTGTCTCTAGTAAACATC
Organism: Zanthoxylum bungeanum; assembly: GCA_019454045.1. Classification (NCBI taxonomy): domain Eukaryota; kingdom Viridiplantae; phylum Streptophyta; class Magnoliopsida; order Sapindales; family Rutaceae; genus Zanthoxylum; species Zanthoxylum bungeanum. The sequence goes on from SKCR01006315.1 coordinate 24,241, forward strand.
ACCAATCAACCAACAATCAAATATATTAGATACTCGTAGACATTTAGCTTCATAAATTGATAGCATATGTATTAAGTCCTTGTGGGAACGATATATTTTATACTACTTGAGCGATACATGCACTTACGTTACATGTGTGTTTATACACCGATCAAGTTTTTGGCGCCGTTGCCGGGGACTTATTTATCTTTTACTTTTAATTTTGGGGTTAGAAACTTGACTTATGTCTATTTTGTTTTTACTTTTTATTTTTGTTTCATTGTGTTTCAGGTTCTCAGACACTACATGAGAAGAAGCAGAAGCTTTGAAATCCGTATGCTTGACCCAGAAATTGAAAGAACAATCAGACAGTTGAGAAGGGAAAAGCGAGAAGGTCAATAAGCACTGATCAACATGAACAATCAAGAACCCGAACCTTTGGAAGTTGCACCACCAATTCCTATTCGAGACATAACAATTCTGGTGGTTGACAACTTTATATCATGCATTGTACTTCCTCCCTTGCCAGCAAATGCGTGTGACATCAAAACATGCATTCAGATGATACAAAAATCAGTCTAGTTTGGGGGAAGTGCAACTGAAGATCCTAATGCCCACATCATCAACTTCCTGGAAGTTTGTGGCACATTCAATTACAATCGAGCGGTAGAAGAAGCAATGAGACTACGTGTGTTCCCATATTCTTTGAAAGACAAAGCTAAGGCTTGGCTCCATTCACTACTAGCAGGTTCCATCACAACTTGGAACACTCTTGCCACCAAATTTCTTGCAAAATACTTTCCCCCAGCCAGAACAATAAAGCTGAGGAATGATATCACGTCCTTTGTGCAACATGACTCT
>SKCR01006316.1:0-25333 GCA_019454045.1 Zanthoxylum bungeanum
ATATGTATTACACAGCAGCCTTTGATCTTCTTTCTATTTTAATCATGCCCACTGTCACGGTCCTAGGATCAGACTAGGACGTGCAATCACTTTACAAAGGAGCTCATGTTTCAGGACATCGGTTTAAGGTCGTTAAGGGTTATATGTACCCTTGTACTGGTGAGTTTCCATCTGTGAAGCCTTATTCGGAAGTTTGCCTGGAGATTTAGAAACGTGCTCGCTTGCTGCTAGGAGCTGGCCTAGTTGTGCAGCGTTGTGAAGGAGCCTATATTTCGGAATGCCGGATTGAGCTTGCTCCAAGCCCTAAGTAACTCTTATGGGTAGATGTACTGGGAAGTTCTCACCCGTGGGGTCCCGTTCTGAAGTTTGGCGGGAGATTTTGAGATACGCTAGCTTGCCGCTAGTCGTTAGCCTAATTTGGTGCATTGTGAAGGAGCTAACGACCCGGGGTGTCGAATCGAGTGGGACCAAGTTCCAAAGTGAATCTTATGGTCACTTGTACTGGGAAAACTTCAGCCCCAGAGTTGGATTTCGAGATTTGCCGGGAGATCTTGGTAGTAGGCCCACTTTTGGGTCTTTTCCGCTAAAGTGGGGGTGTTGTGGAAACCCATCAAGACGAGCTCATTTAGGGACGAGATTTTAACCCAAAGTCGCTTATATGGTGGCTTACTGAATGCCCGGAAGAGTTCCTGAAAACTCCTCTTAAGATAGATTTTAGAGGGGGGTGTGACAACTCAAGCGCTAGGTGCGTATACTGGTGAGACATGTGCAATGTCTTTAAAACCTCCTTAGGGGGGAAGCCTAGGTGAACCTTGGGAAGGGCCAAGGGGGCTTCGGTAATCTTGGGGCTTTAGCCGTGAACCCTCTCGCCCTTAGACAACGTTGGGACAATGATGTATTGTCGAGATTGAGTTGGCGGGAAAATGCCATATTTTATATCTGGTTGTGCTATTCGAGTACCGGGTCCCGGTGTTGAACGGGCCCGCTAGAGTATGCGTTGAGTTAGCTTGTGAGCTTTCATAAATCAATAAAATTACGGGTCTGTTCCCTCCCCAACAATGAGAATTTGGGTATAGAGGCTGGAGGTAGGCTGACTTACACGGGACGTGACCGTGGTAAGTGCCGCACGAGCCCTTTTTCCGTTAAGGAAAAAGTTGGCCCGTGACAGTTGGTATCAGAGCCCTAGGTTGGGCAAGTGGAATGTCTACGGATGTGAGTAGATGTTATAGAGACGTTGTGAACATCGTTAGGCTAGTGTAAAGCCTCGGTAGAGAAACGGCTCGAGAGGAAGCCGTGAGAGTGCGTGTTGATGCACGTAGAGAAGTGAAAATCCTAAATTGAGATGGATGGATGTAAGACAATGTGAGAGCATTTGAGATGTGCTAGTTTCATATGAGGTTGGCTCGGGTGAAGCCAAAATGTTCGGGAGAGACCCGAAATGGAGGTAAAACTTGTCTACGAGAGACAAGCAAATGGTCTATACACCGTGAAGGTGTGAGACATATTTGGGATGTATAAGAAACATCACGAGAGTGCCGATGTGATATTGGCAAGAGTATATATGTACAGGAGAACCCAATGCGGGGTTGGTCGAAGTTGTGTGGGGTCCAAAAAGGGGCGTGAAACCCTTTTCCCATGGCAATTGAGTACCAGAATGTGATGGAGAGTTGAGATGAGTAAGCCCTCTTGTGTGAGGCAATGACAGGAACCGGGTGAAAACCCGATACTCCGTGTGAGTAGTTTGAGAATGTCTTGAGGAATGAAGCCTTCGTAAGGCTATGAGCAACAAGTTGTTTGGATTCCTGTGATTAGGAATGCCATTAGCTTAAAGCTACGAGTAACGAGTTGTGTGGATTCTCTATAGTGGGAATGCCTTCAACTCAGGGCTACGAGTAACGAGTTGTGTGGATTCTCTATAGTGGGAATGCCCTCAACTCAGGACTACGAGTAACGAGTTGTGTGGATTCCCGTGAGTGGGGATGCCAACGAAAGTGGGATGGCTTGAGATAGGCCAAAGTAAAAGTGGGGGAGTGAGCCTGAAATGAGTCAGGTATCTCCAAAGATCCTTATGGAATGTGATAACCATTGTGTTGGTTATGTAATTATTGTGTGGGAGACCGAAGTTGAATCATTTTCGGTAATATAACGAGTTGCTCGTAAAGGTAGAGTGCCTTACGAATTGGAGGTGCAACGAATTGCACAATGGTTGCATGTAAATTGCAATTGCGAGAGATGTGTGTGTGGTCCCGGAAGGGCCGAGATGCTTGCATTTTGGAGAATGCATGTGACATAATGCGACTACGAGTAGTCAAAATGAGAGTGTATGTACGAAAAAGTCAACAAGTTTTGGAGGCAAAAATGCATTAAATGCATTCAACAACCCACATCAACTATTCACATCACTCATGACTAGACATCACATCACTCAAAGTGACAAGTGATTTGACGCTTGATGTGACTTGTGGGTCGCACTTGAATTTGAAATGCGAGTGCGCCGCAAACACTCCAGGGCTAGGGTTCGCTAATTCCAAATTAACGAATTTTCCGTTGCGACGTAATTAAATAATTATGCCTAGCAAAATCACTATTCACGTCGCTAATGAATTAATTCTAAATTAACTCGTTCACCGGAATTAAAATCTAATTTCAATTCCGCGTCGAAATCCAATTTCGTATAATATATCGAATATATTATTTTATCGATTAATTTCAAATTAATCGTTTTCTCTCTTTATTTAATATTAATCTCAGATAAAATATCTCTGTAATTAATCCCAGATTAATTTTCTCTCTCATCAAATTAATCCCAGATTAATTTTCTCTCTCATCAAATTAATCCCAGATTAATAAAGTGCAAGTCATACTTCATCGGTGAATCTTCGGGAAGCGACCCATGAGATCCCCGGATATGTTGGCAGTAAATCCGGTCGTCGGACTATCCGAACACGTACGTACCCAGTACTACGTTTATACTGATTTACAAGACAATGTTGGCTTCTAGCAAAGCGTCATGCCTACCCAATTCTCCAGAAATATCCTTACAGGAATAAATGATCTATATCAGGCGTAGTATACGTAGTATTGCGTATTTCTATCCAGTATCGGATGTCACATGCTAGGCCTGGGGCTGGAATTGTGTCTGCCCCGTACGAAGCACATATCGGATCTCTGGTAACTAGTCTCTATAATCGGATAAACATGACCTAGTCATTTATCCCGATAACTGCAGTACATAAGAGAACCAGTTCTGTATCCTACGTGATCATCATCTCCACTATGACTGGAGTGATACTTCCGTCTTAACATCACACCCAAAACACTACGATTCTCAATATACCCAGAATAGGCGTACACAGAACCTGTTAAAGCCCTGGACGACCAAAACTAAAGTATATTGATTGTCGCAAGTATTAGCGGTGCAAGTCTCAGGTTAAAACCAAATACACCTACCCTGATTCGGACTTCCATAGACACATAGTCATACTACCAATGAAATTCTGAGGGGTCTATCCAGAGCGAAGCTGTTCCGTACCATCGGTAAACACAACCTCCTATTACACTTGCATGAGTATCCTATACCCAAATATATGAGAACTATGTTGTTATGCTCCACAACGCGCACAAGTGTAATACTAGTTTATTCCGCATTATCGATGTCCAATCTCGATAATACTACAACTAGGGATATTTAATGATTAAACCTTCGTGGATTGATACTGTCTCATATCATCTCAATCCAGGAACTAATCATATGGACCTTCTATCATTTTTATATCTTGGTGATCTAATCACAAATGATAAAAGAGCAATTTCCTTTGTCACATAGTTAATTTGTACAACAACACCATGATCTGTACAAATAGTGACGCTATGGGTCATAACTGTCCAACAATCTCCCACTTGGCCTATAGCCAGTCACTCGAGTGTCCTACACCCGAACTATGTACGGTTCGCTCAAATTTCTGCTGAGAAAAGGCTTTCGTCAGCGGATTTGAATGATTATCATCTGATGCGATTTATTCGATCATCACATCGCCACGATGTATGATCCGAACGAATCAGATGAATATCAAAGTATATATATGGATCGTTGATGAAACCATTAATTCTTTAGCCTGCGTTGTAGCCTAGCTCAGCTACTAACATAACTATATCTAATCTAATTAGATTTATTATCGACCCAAATGGCTTCTATTGCTGCCTCAGCTGCAGCAATAACCCGCTTTTGTTGTTTATTCGGTAACAGTATCTTGCTTGGAAGATTTCCAGCTCACTGTTCCATTATTCAAACTGTATATTACCGTTTTGTGACTTATAGTCGTTTAATCGGTTAGGAAACTTGCAGTAGTGAACCCAGTCACTTCAAGTTCTCCATCTCCATAGTTTAAGAAAGCATCATTAGTTCTCTAAGATACTAATGGATGTTCTTAACATCAATCCAGTGACTATCACTTGGATTGGCTCGATTGTGACTCCATATGCTCAAAGCGTATGAGACACCAGGTCACGTACATTTATTTCAATGTATGAGTTCTCGAAGAGTGTCAACTTTTAGATCTATCCCAGTAGATCTTTTTTCCTAGAATAAAGGTTGTTTCTCCCAAGAATTCTACGGAGAATTTTCATGAAAGCCAAGCTTTCACCGATTGTATTATGGGAATATCATTTCCAAGAAATGACATATCATCATTATTTAGGACATTCATTGTCAGTGCGCTCCCACTAACCTCCTTATATACACAAGAATCATTTTCGTTTTGAATTAAATCATATACCATTATGATTATATCAAAACGATAATTCCAATAACGTAATGTTTGCTTCAATCCATACATGGATCGAATAACCTGCAAACCCTGTTTGCTAGTTTTGATACGAAAAAACCGTCAGGATGTTGTAAACATCCTCCAAAAGGTTTCCGTTTAAGGAAATCGATTTTGACGTTCAACTGCCATATTTCATAAATGAAATATGCAGCATCAGCAAGCATTATCCAAATGGATTTATTGTGGCAACAGGTAAAAGGTTTCGTCGTAATCGACATAATGTTGATAACGATACCTTTCCGCTACAAGCCTAGCTTAGTACGTTGGTATGTTGCCTTCCATGTATGTCTTCCTTGAAGACTTATATAGTACCAATAGGCACAATGTCTTTCGGTACAACAACTAGTGTCTAAACATAGTTGGTATACATGGGATCCATTTCGGATATCATGGCACTTTTCCATAATAGGGAGTCGACTTCCTCATACGTAGTCAGTTGGTATTCCTTAAAAGATTGACATCTTTATAAGGTGAGATCAGAAACCCATACCCCAGGTTATTTTCTAACTCTCTCCGACTTACGCGGTTCTTGTGTATTCGAAGATTATTGGTATAGTTTCATCCTTGATGAACTATTTATGTTCCATTAAGGAATCGGTGTCTGGAACAGTATTACTCTGATTTTCATCGAGTTTTACTATCCTCCCACTTACCACTGCATATAGGTATTCCTCTTAGGAAAACCGCATGGCGAGCAACAATTAAATTGTTCTCTTGTGAGTTGTATAAGTACTATAATTTGGTTTCCCTAGGATAACCTACAATTAGGCACTTATCTAATTTGGGTTTTAGTTTGGTATCATCCAAACATATGCCTAGCATTAGAATTAGAAAACCCGTTTCTTTCCTGTTCATATCTAATATGAAGTCTGTCAAACAGATTTTATCGAACCTTATTCAAAATACGTTTTGCACTATTTATGCGTATCCGTTGAAGGAAATGGTAGCTCATAGCGACTCATGATTAACCTTATCATGTCTAACAAAATTTGGTTTCTCCGTTCAGACACACAGTCAAACTGACATGTTCCGGGAGGAGTCTTCATTGAAAGAATACTATACTCTTTCAGGTATATGAGATTTATTGCTTAAGTATTTTCATCATGGTCTAACCGTGACGGTTTAATACTTTAGCCGATCTGTTTGTCTACTTCATGTCGAAACTCTAAAAGTTTCCGATTTGTGTTTCATTAAGAAACACATAACCATAACGATTCCACATCCGTAAAGGTCACGAAATATTCATATCCACCTCTAGCCTAGATAGATATGGGCCCACTTACGTCACTATGAACGAGGGCTAACAGATCGGTGGCACTTGCACTTTTACCAAGTAAAGTGTTTTAGGCACTTTGCCCAATAACTAGATTCGTAGACTTTATTTGAATAGAATCAAATATGTCCTAGTACCCACTCTTCGAAAGTGTGGATATACGAGTCTTGTTTAATTGTGTCCCAGACAACAATGCCACAAACAAGTTTCAACTGATTAACTCAGTTTGAGCTATTGTTTGTCATGTTAGATGTTGAGATTTATTTATATTCAAAATTAAATACTGTTATTCACATCTAATGTGTTTATCTCAATATCATCTTTATATAATGAAACACATAGTGTTCTAGAATATAAAGGTACATCCGCAACGGATTAAACACTGATATAGAGATAATGTTTCTAGTCAAACTAGTTACATTATAACAGTTTCCTAATTTAAGTACGTACCCAAAGGGTAGTTCCTAAACTTAGGTATCAATGGTTAAAACAACGACTTTCGTCCCGTTTCCGATTCGCAGATAAATCTCAACTGAAGTCAGTATCCTACTCATAGCAGATTCTGCACACCAGTACATATCTATGTACCACATTTAGTATCTAAAATCCAATTTTAATACTGGTAGTGAACATATTTTATGACAAACATATTTAAAGTCAGAGCCTTGCCCGTTCTTCAATTCCTTCATGTCTGCCTTGTCCATACGGCAGTCATGCTTCCGCGATCCCGTTTGCCACAATTTAGGCAGACATTTTGGGATATGTCCTTTTATCTTCCCAGAAGATTATAATGATTTTGCATTTGCCCTTTCCACATTCCAGAAGCCTTTGGCCAAGCCTCGGGTTTCTAGAATATCGAAGTAAGGTGCGCATTGCACTTCTTGCCTTATTACAAAGTTTGGCTTTGTCTCCTTGAGAATAGCCATTAACTCTCCAAGAGTTTACTATTGCAATTTGTACTTCTAAGATCTAATGATAGATCTATGAAGATCCTTCAATTTCATTATCATATTATAAGGATCTAATCCTTAGTGTTGATTAAGAAATTAAGGAGTTTATGCGACAAGCATAATGGATTAAGCACTAAAGTTATCATCACATGAATCTTCCAAAGATCATGCTCTACTATTTGCTTAACTTCGGGCTTAGGCCTAAGATGTTATTTTATCAAATAAAGTAACTTATTAGTTTTCAGGACTATCCTGAAATTTATTCCCAATTTGAAAATTAAAGTCGTTTAAATATTTTTCACCCAGGATTATGTTTTAAACACCAATCTTTCAATTTTATCTTGATTCTAATAGTCTAACTATCAAATCAACGATTTTAGGTACTATTTATTATAATGATTACTACAGTCTAACTATATAATCAACTATAATTTAATAGATTAAATTCAATTATATTGATTACTATAATCCAATTATAAAATCAACTATAATTTAATTTGTTAATTCAAATATATTGATTACTATAATCCAATTATATAATCAACTATAAATGAAATAGTTTGAATACAGTCCAACTGTTTTATTTAAAACAACGATTAAATATTAGTTTAACTAACATTTAATTTATCTGACGAATGATTTGTAATGAGCGCGTATGGCAAGTAACTAAACGAATATTGCAAATTTAATACTTGTCTCCCACTATTTTTCGGCGAGCCTCTAACCCTCTGTTGAGTACTCGGGAAACCTTGTTTCCTAGTGGGCTAGGATCCCGTTAAATAACACACAATCTTGACTTTGGCCAACAAATTGTGAATGATAATTAACTAGGTAGATCTCTAAGATCAATTGGATCCCATCCAATTCCTAGATCCAGTAGGTGGACATCCAAGTCTGAAACATATATCTTATATATGCCAATATATCCAATATATTGCCTAACCTTTTTCCTCTGAATCAACTAAGCCTTGGCTTTGGCACAACAAACTTAGTGATCCCAGTTAAGCGTGACCCATTGACCTTGGAAAGCTTCGTAATCAATATCGATGGACAAGAAGTGATCTTGACTTTGGCCAACAAATCACAACTTGGACAAGACACCGATATGGAACAAAGCCTTCATGATTCAAACACATCATCGACGGACAAAGGCCTTGACTTTGGCCAACAAACCAATGCCAGTCTTGGATCTTGAGTAAGAATCACTCAATGGAAGGAAAAAACGCTTATATGTTGTGAGGGTTTTTCGCGTGTAATTGACAACCAATTAATTATCTTTGTTAAGGTCTCATCATCATACACCATTAAACATGCATTCTAAACACATAATAAGGCGCGTAAATAAAATAATAATGATATGCGGATAGATATTTAACACATTGTTCCTAGAACAAATCTCTCTTTCCTTTCTCCGCTAGCACAAGTATTACTTCTACCCGTTACATAGCACTTCTAAAGAAACCTCATTTACATTGAGGGGAATAGGTGAGAAGAGAATTACAAAGAGTAAGGAGGTAATAGGCGACACGCAGGTCCAATTAATAAATTCTAAATTTATTACAACAATTTCCAAAATTGCCTCACTCATCTAATATCCATCCGATATACATTATTCATGCATCGCAACCATGTATTCACACAAGCATGTTATCAATCAATCTAATCCAATTAATTAATCTGAATATTAATGACCATCCAATGTTCAAACAACGATTTGATTTTGCGCGAGTCCAACTCGTTTTGCGAATAAGTACTCAAAGTACGAATTCTTGAATTATATTAAACTACATAATTAAATCCAATTCAATTTGTATTTAATACTAATTCACTATTTAATTCCAAATTAAATAATACACTTTATTAACGAACCTTTACGACTTAGATTCTAAATCTAATCGTTACGGGTCTCAAAGCCCGATTAACATCCAATGTCAATTTAATTAAAGTCCAATGGGCTTTTAATTAATTTCATAAGGCATGGACTTTTGGTCAACATGGGTCAAACCCAAATACCAAAGCCCATTTAAGGAATCACCCTTATGTGCCAAGAAACCAATTTAGGCCCATTAGGCCCAATTAATATTAAAAGTCCATTAAGTCATAATTGGACTTTATGGATATGGTTTTGGGCCCAATTGGATCCAACCAATTTAGCCTAAACCAATCTTGGTACAACCAAGCCCATTAAGCCCAATTACAACTTTTCAAGCCCAATTTCCAAAATAGGCCCTAATTAATTTAATTCCAAATTTCCAAATTTCATAATCAAATTAATTAAAGTGTATGCCATAATTAATTACCTAAATTAACATTTCCAAAACACAAATTTGTACAATTAATTATACTCATTGACATCAATTCATGTCCAACACAATTAAACCAAAAAATCAATCATTGTCATGCTTCACTAGTCTCGGCATTTTGGGGTTTTACATGTTCGATTCGGTTTCAATCCAATTAAATCCACAATCAACATTACCCAATGTTTTCCAACTCATCCAATGATCAAAAACACAAAAAATACCAAGACATTTAGGACATTGTAGATTCGGCCAAGCCTAATTATTTGGGCAAAAATTGATCCAATCAAATTTCATGAAATTGATCATGCACAACTTCAATTAAACATCATTTAAGCATACTCAATCAAACAATTTCATCAAATCATGCTCAAATTGATTTTACCCAATTTTAACCCTAATTCAAGTTTCATGCTCATCTTCGCTCTGATACCATTGTTGGGTTTCTACGGTCTAACCAGGATCGATTCAAGCAATGAAACTCATGTGCGAATACTCAAAGAAGTTTCAGAATACTTACAGTGATCGGTTGAGGCGATGCGAGGAACAACGAAAACTTTTTATGCCCTTTGAAGCTCCTTGAACTCTCGGCATTTGCTGGTTTTTTTTCCTCCAAATTTCGGCCGTGGATGATCTCAAGCTCCAAGATTTGTGATGTGATTCCATGCTCACGAGTGCGGTTCCCTATCACCTTCGTAAGACTACTAAAGCGTGCTAGCACTCCGGAAATTTTGCCGCAAAATTTCCCTTGCTTCTCCTCTTCATTCTCGGCTTTGACAGTGAAAATGAAGAAGAAAAAAATGCCCATTGGGCGTGAAAGAGAAGAGAGTGAGAGAGAGAGTGTTGTGTTGATTAAAATGATTTCTAAAATCAATAAAATACATATACCAAAATTTGTAAATGGCTTTCAAAAAGTCAACAAGTTTTGGAGGCAAAAATGCATTAAATGCATTCAACAACCCACATCAACTATTCACATCACTCATGACTAGATATCACATCACTCAAAGTGACAAGTGATTTGACGCTTGATGTGACTAGTGATTTGACGCTTGATGTGAATTGTGGGTCGCACTTGAATTTGAAATGCGAGTGCGCCCGCAAACACTCCAGGGCTAGGGTTCGCTAATTCCAAATTAACGAATTTTCCGTTGCGACGTAATTAAATAATTATGCCTAGCAAAATCACTATTCACGTCGCTAATGAATTAATTCTAAATTAACTCGTTCACCGGAATTAAAATCTAATTTCAATTCCGCGTCGAAATCCAATTTCGTATAATATATCGAATATATTATTTTATCGATTAATTTCAAATTAATCGTTTTCTCTCTTTATTTAATATTTAATCTCAGATAAAATATCTCTGTAATTAATCCCAGATTAATTTTCTCTCTCATCAAATTAATCCCAGATTAATAAAGTGCAAGTCATACTTCATCGGTGAATCTTCGGGAAGCGACCCATGAGATCCCCGGATATGTTGGCAGTAAATCCGGTCGTCGGACTATCCGAACACGTACGTACCCAGTACTACGTTTATACTGATTTACAAGACAATGTTGGCTTCTAGCAAAGCGTCATGCCTACCCAATTCTCCAGAAATATCCTTACAGGAATAAATGATCTATATCAGGCGTAGTATACGTAGTATTGCGTATTTCTATCCAGTATCGGATGTCACATGCTAGGCCTGGGGCTGGAATTTTGTCTGCCCCGTACGAAGCACATATCGGATCTCTGGTAACTAGTCTCTATAATCGGATAAACATGACCTAGTCATTTTATCCCGATGACTGCAGTACATAAGAGAACCAGTTCTGTATCCTACGTGATCATCATCTCCACTATGACTGGAGTGATACTTCCGTCTTAACATCACACCCAAAACACTACGATTCTCAATATACCCAGAAGAGGCGTACACAGAACCTGTTAAAGCCCTGGACGACCAAAACTAAAGTATATTGATTGTCGCAAGTATTAGCGGTGCAAGTCTCAGGTTAAAACCAAATACACCTACCCTGATTCGGACTTCCATAGACACATAGTCATACTACCAATGAAATTCTGAGGGGTCTATCCAGAGCGAAGCTGTTTCCGTACCATCGGTAAACACAACCTCCTATTACACTTGCATGAGTATCCTATACCCAAATATATGAGAACTATGTTGTTATGCTCCCACAACGCGCACAAGTGTAATACTAGTTTATTCCGCATTATCGATGTCCAATCTCGATAATACTACAACTAGGGATATTTAATGATTAAACCTTCGTGGATTGATACTGTCTCATATCATCTCAATCCAGGAACTAATCATATGGACCTTCTATCATTTTTATATCTTGGTGATCTAATCACAAATGATAAAAGAGCAATTTCCTTTGTCACATAGTTAATTTGTACAACAACACCATGATCTGTACAAATAGTGACGCTATGGGTCATAACTGTCCAACAGTTTAATGGGTTTAGGAAATCGATGAGCGCAAGGCTCGTTCAAAGCCCATAAGAATTATGTCAACTGAGTACCTCCTCAAAGCTGTCACAAGGGATACCTTATCCAAACGACATATAATGACCAGTAGAGTGGATGATGAACTTCTGGACTTCATTATGTCCAGTCAACATGAACACTCCCCAATTGGCTCATGATTGAGTCAAGTTCAGTAAATGAATCTTCTTCTGGTCCAGACGACATGTAGCCTCGACTTTGTCCCTTTTTCGATTCCAAACGAGTGAATGATTTCCTGGCCTTCATCAGGTCCATTCGACGGGAACACTCTCAAATTGGCTCATGATTGAGTCAAGTTTAGTAAATTGACATTCTTCTGGTCCAGACGACATGTAGCCTCGACTTGGTATCTTTTTCGGTTCCAAATGAGTGAATGATTTCTTGGCCATCATTAGGTCCAGTCGATAGGAACACTCCCCAATTGGCTCATGATTGAGTCAAGTTCAATAAATGGACCTTCTTCTGGTCCAGACGACATGTAGCCTCGACTTGGTCCTTTTTTTCGGTTTCAAACGAGTGAATGATTTCCCAGTCGACATGAACACTCCCCAATTGGCTCATGATTGAGTCAAGTTCAGTAAATGGAGCTTTTTCTGGTCCAAATGACATGTAGCCTCGACTTGGTCCCTTTTTCGGTTCCAAACGAGTGAATGATTTCCTGGCCATCATCAGGTCCAGTGGATGAGAACCTTCCCCCAATTGGCTCATTATTGAGTCAAGTTCAGTAAATGGACATTCTTCTGGTCCAGACGACATGTAGACTCGCTTTGGTTCTTATTCGGTTCCAAACGAGTGAATGATTTCCTGGCCTTCATCAAGTCCAGTCGACGGGAACACTCCTCAATTGGCTCATGATTGAGTCAAGTTCATTAAATGGACCTTTTTCTAGTCCATATGACATGTAGACTCGATTTGGTCCATATCCGGTTCCAAACTAGTGAATGATTTCCTGGCCTTCATCAGGTCCAGTCGACAATTGGCTCATGATTGAGTCAAATTCAGTAAATGGACCTTCTTCTGATCCAGACAACATGTAGACTCACTTTGGTCCATATTCGGTTCCAAACGAGTGAATGATTTTCTAGCCTTCATCAGGTCCAGTCGACGGGAACACTCCCCAATTGGCTCATGATTGAGTCAAGTTCAGTAAATGGACCTTCTTCTGGTCCAGACGACATGTAGACTCGATTTGGTCCCTATTCGGTTCCAAATTAGTGAATGATTTCCTGGCCTTCATCAGGTCCAGTCGACAATTGGTTGATGATTGAGTCAAGTTCAGTAAATGGACCTTCCTCGGGTCCAGATGACATGCAGACTCGATTTAGACCCCATTCGATACAAAACGAGTGAATGATATCATGGCCATCATCAGGTCCAATCGACGGGAACCTTCCCCCAATTGGCTCGTGGTTGAGTCTAGTACAATACCTGGACCTTCTTCTGGTCAATGCGACATGTAGACTTGATTTAGTCCCTATTTGGTATCAAACGAATGAGTCGACAAGATCATTCCTTAACAGGCTCATTAATGGAGTCAAGTACCAATCCGAACCTTCATTTGGTACCAGACGACAAGCAACTTGGCTAAATTCCTATTCCGCACCAGTCGATAGAATGGTCTCCCGGCCATCATCAGGTGAGTTGAAGACCTGAACCAAACTCGGTCCATGTAACCTGAAGGCTTCATTGGTCCTCTGACCAATCGAATGGAGTTCCTCAAAGAACACTTCTCGATTCTGTCGACTGGGTAATGACTAGTCAAGTAGAAGACTTGGGCTACATTCAGTCCAGACATGAAGACTTCATCGGTCCCCAGCCCAGTCGTGTGGAGTATGACTGGGAACAACGTCCCATTTGATCGAGTGGGGACATCCCCCTAACTCATGTCGAGTCAGATTCAAGACCTTAGCCACACTGTCCAGGCGACATCGAGATGCTCAATCGCGTCCTGGTCTAGACAACAAAGACTCTCCCGATTTGGTTCAGATGACATGACCAACGAGTACTCTCCAAGCCAATGACTCCTTGAATTAGAGAGTATGAGACAGACTGTACGGGCCAAATTTAGGCCAATGGCATTTTTGACTTTTCACTTCGGGCCCAATACTAAATACACCATAAATTCCCCTAACAGTACCCAAGATAAGACTCAGGCCCTAGTTTCCATCTCAAGCCCACACACAAAGGGAAGGCCCAATATCCTTCAAATCTAAAGAACTTAAGACTCTCAAAGGAAGCCCAATTTTATAAGTTTATATTGGCCCAAAGTTGTTTCACAAGCCCATACCCAATAAAATATCATACCCGAACCGTGTCCTAAAATCATCATATGTCAGCCCATGAAACGCCCAGACCCATAAATACCCCTCATGAATCAGCCATTTCCAGCCTTCAAACGGACGAGCAATTAAAAGCAATAAATGCACACGTTTCTCGAGTGTGTATATATAAGAGAAGAAATCTACAATGGAGGGGAATTCAAACACTACGACTCATAGCTTAATAATATTCTCTCTAGAGCTCTCAGAATCCCCTACATTCCGCCCTCACAATAGCTCTCGGGGATCAAGGTAACCTCTGACCTTGCTCCTCCTTCTACGGCATTTATAGCTCATCTCCACTACTGACTTGGGCGTCGGAGTGCCTACGGCATCAACCACACCGGTGGGTAAATTCTCCACACTCACTCTACCTCTTATTTTGCACGATCGCTAGTGCCCCCAATCAACAAATTCTCGATTGTGGACCTCAGGCGCAAACCAGCGTCTACATAGACTCGGATGAGCTTTCTGGAAATTTTTGTTTTCTAATTTTGATATCAGTCAGATTGTCTGATTTTATCAAAGCATAGATAATACATATGAGATAGAAGGGGAGCATACAAATTTCTTTCTAGTATTTTACATCATAATGACATCATCATTATTAAGGTAATAATGAGATGTTAATGAGGTAAAAGGTTTACCTGAGTCTTATTTTCTCCGTAAAAGTAGTGGGAGTGGTCTCTATTATATTTGATATAAAGTTTTATATATGATATAAAACTAAGAGACTTGTGAGAAACTCCTATTAATCGTACATTAGATGTGATTTAATAAAGGACACAATAATATTATCTGTATGACAGTTAGTATAACTGTTTGGCAGTTAGTGTGTGTCTTATGTATAGTATTCATATTTCCTAAATGATGATTCCTTTTTCGAAAGAGATATTGATTAGAATGTCTAATCAATCTTATGCATCATAGAATGATGGCATAATGAATACTATATTGAGTACGATTAGAGATATCAATTTAATCGTAATTGTTACGAGTTATTTTGAAATCCTCTATACCATAAGATGTGTCTTGAAACATATTCTTTATTATCTTTGAGATATTAAGAACGAGTTTCTAATTAATGGAGAATAAAGTTCACAACCATTAAGGTCAGATTAGTTTTAAGTCTAATTATGACGTTAGACAGTCTACGTCATAAAGGGTCAGAAAAGATGCTAGACGAGTTCTTGGGGGCCATTAGTATATGAAAGATGCTGGCTAAATGAAACAATTAGGTTTGATTGACAAATTCAATATGTCATAGTGGGCTTACTTGTTGTTGCCTACCTTTTAAGTGATAGGCGAGTTCTTGAGGGCCATAAGTATATGATACACATTAAGATGTGTATATGATATCGTGCATTGGCACTAGATCAAGTGGGAGAAATTGTTAGGGTTGGTGCTCGGAGTGCCAAACCGGATCGTATTTATGTTCGATTCATTAATACGAGCATACCCTTTTTCCATAATATTACGTAATTATAGTAGCACATCTTGTATTTTATTATATATATTTTATCTAATTTATTAGACTGAAACTAAATCATGTTTAGTGATATATACATATTAGACAAAGACCCGATAATATATGATGTAGTGTGCAATTACAACGTAGCTTGTAATTGACATTGGGAAGCGTCACTACTGGAAATATATTATCAAATTAAGTTCCTGGTTAAGATTTACTTACACGGGTAGGTTAGTAAAATCTGTTGAGACCAGTACATGTCGTATATCGGACTTGGTCCGATGGTTTTTCCCGAACCATGAGTCTCGGGAGACTCGTATAGACGTGTAGATATTTATTTGATCAACACTGAATGACTCACTGAATATTACCTAATAGATGGTACACTAACGCCAATAGGAATCTTCTTGGGTTGAGTAGCATAGTGATTCTTTGACTTGAGATACCACTGTGGATATATGAGTTATCTTCCACACTTAGATGGCAGTCACGTCACCGATCTATTTAGATCAGACCTCCGCATGTTCGTTGGGTGTGGACTCATGCTCATGCTATCATGTGTGTATCAAGATAGGATCTGTCAATCTTGTGTACAGGGCATAGGTTTCCATTATATGATTAGTAGTCTGTTAAATCCATGGCCGTGGTATACTTCGGAAGTAAGTTCCGAGTGTTATTTAAAAGATTGCTAAAGATACATCGACACGACTATACCTATAGAGATTTGACGTTCATATCTATATCTCCGGGATAATACGGATACCTGTGACGGATGGATTATACGTATGCAATGACCTCAACCTGTATGATTCAGCGAATTTATCTGTGGTCGTCATAATTTAAGAGTGGGTGAATTATAGACATGAAATTGGATTTTGTGACGGGTATACCTGAATCTAGAGAGTCTCACTAATGAAATATACTCGTAGAGCACTAGGGTAACTTTTATGAATAATGGAGATTATTTATAACTCGTTTAACGGTTAAACGAAAAATACATACAATCGGGACCTAACGGTAATTTCCGAATTAATATGTAATTTTATTTAATACTTGATTTTATTAAATACACATTAATAAAATATGAATTTGTGATATTTGACATATATCATTAATATATGTATTTGAGATATTTAATGTAAATATAATACTTATATTTAAGATATTTATATTTATTATTTAATTATTAAATAATTAAATTAATTAATAAAGTAAATATCTTTTGTAATGATTTTAGCTTTATTAAGCTTGGAAATGGCATGATACCATTGGAACACATTTTGAACACTTTATTAAAGATAAGTGTTAACTTTATTAATGCTAAATGTGTGCCAATGAAATTTGAACAAAAATAAAGTAATTGTTATTTAATTTTTTGTCTAAAAATTCGGCCATTGTGAATTTGATACAAAATTATTTTGTTTCAATTTTTCAAGACTTAGGCAAGTTTCACAATATTTTACAAAAGAGAGTTGAGAGTATTTGTGGAAGAAAGAAAGAAAAACAAAGTTTTTTACATTTCCTCCTACATGAAAATTGTTTCAATTAATCTTAGCTTCAATTTGTGTTGCTAATTTGATGTCTATACTCTTTGATTTTGTAATTTATTGTGTTTAAAGCTTGTTGGATGTGTTTAAGCTTGTATGTTTATTTATAAGCTTATTAGTGTAATTAAGCTTATAAGATTAATTAGTAATCAAAGTTGTCATTCTAGAATTGATTAGCCATTCATAATTAACCCAGGATTGTTCTTGGATTGTTTCATGATGGTGAGACTTGATTGGTGTGGTATTGGATTGATTAAAGTGTTGAATTTTATCAATTTAGTGTGAATTGTGCAATTAGTGTAATTTGTGAAATTAAGGTTCTTAACCCAATCCAATTTTGGTGCTTTTCATATATATGATGTAATTTGATGTATATTTGATATATATATTAAATTTGGGATTGATTGGGTTTGATCTTGACATATTTTGAACATTTGGGGCCAAATCGTAATTAATGGAAAATTCTGGGATGTGTTCGGCAATTACAGAATTTTTGGGGATTTGTGTTGCAATTTTTGATTTCATGTATTAGACATGTATAAATCATTTTGGGATTGCTTTGAAATCACTTAAATTGCAAAGTTTATGGGTCTCGCGACAATTAATGATAAATCTGATTTTTCAAATAAAAATTCAATTTTTATTTATTGATTAATTAGAATAAATTGGTTTATTTTAATTGCCCAAGAATAATATTTATCGGAAATTATTTCGGAGTGAAAATACACGAAAACAGTGAAAAATGGCGTTACCGGGTAAAGGCTGCCCAAACAGTGAATTGGGCACTGTTCGGGCAGTCCACAAACTGTCCAAATGTTTTTGGGGTTGACCTGGCCAGTCCCCATGTGCATTGATCGATCGGTTCGGCAGGAAATGCATTTTATGTTATTTTGCGGAAAAACATTTTCACAAAAGTTTCGCGATGTTTCTATATTATTTATGTTGTTATATGATATCAAATAAATATTTTTAGGTGAAATATGAATGAATTATAAATAGTGGATATTGAATAAATTATTCGTAAGTTTAAAAATTTTAAACTATGATTTCGCCTAAACCGCGCTCATTCCGCTGCGCCTCCCTGATTTGACCCCAACAATAACGGTTAACGGTTTTGAACCATTATGGTTCGAATTGTAGGAAACGCTTTCCTTGCGTAGCGGAAACGGTTTAGGCACATGGATCAGACTTGAAAATTTTTTATGCCCTTCCCTTGGACTGCCGAATGTTACTGCCACCACCACTGAAATTTTGCATCAGTTTTAGACAAAATTCCAACCACGAAACAGTCCCCGAACAGCCTCGAACAACCGGACAAAAATTTGGACTGTTTTGGACTCGATTCGCGCCCAACGCACTGCAGAAACAACCCCTGAAATGCGTGGGCTTAGGCTGTGTTTTGGTTCTGATTTTTCACTTGAAAATAACCCCAACATAGCCCTAAAATATTACAAAATATTCCCAAAAAAAACTGGATTAAAACGAAACCAAATCGAGTTCCGTTTCACCAAGTATAGGGGCGGCAATGAGCAAAAATAATGCTCACTGCCGTGAACAACAAGAATGAGATAAAGATGATGATTTGTTCGACACCACAAAGTCTTCCGAACTATATCTCGTTACCAACGGAAACTTGTGTGGGCAAGACTCACAAAACAATCCCTAAACGATTTAGAGATTTAAACACACTTGATATTTGTTTTTAATTTCTTCTTTTTCTTTTCTTTTGGTTTGTCTCAACTTTTGAGAGAGAATGAAGAAGAATAAGATGGAGGATAGGGTTAGAATGAAATGCTTGTGCAAAAAGAGAAATAAATCTTCTTTTGATACCTAGGGTTATTTGTTTCCAAAACAAACAAAACCCATCTCCTTTTTCCACCTCCAAAATTCGGCCAAGGCATAGGAAAAATATTAATTTTGAAACTCCAATATTAACTTTCCATAAAGCCAATATATGTTACAAAAATAAATATTTAATTAACCTTTTGAAAGTCATAACTTCCAAAATAATACCAAGGGTTTCCAAAACCCAAAAATTGGAAATTCCAACTTTAGCCTTATTAAATTATATCAAATATAATTTAATTTTATTCATTTTAATAATTATCATATAATTATTAAAATCATATATTAACTTTTAATATATAGTTCCAACTGTGACAAAATAATATTATTAATCATATTAATAATATTTATACATTTGTGAGTATATAATTGGACTATCCAATTATACAAAATCCGCTATAGTATATCGAGCTAGCACGGGGACCAAATGGACCTACGGTTCCGAGCTCCAATAATCTCAAAATATTAATTAAGCTCTTAATTAAATATTCTGAATTATTAACTCCGGGTTATTCCACTAAAAACCTGAAGTTGCACTCTCGTTGCCGCAGTGATATATTAAGTCGAACCAAGTCGGTGTCCATGTCCATCGATAAAGTCACTACATACGAATTGACCCTTCACGAGTATCTCGTAATTAGATCCAGGTAATAATATCTATTATACCCATCTAATTATTTATACTTTAAGTACCATTGATTCTCTAATGAACGATTTATTTATAACCATTATGAATTTTAATATTTCTATTCGTAATAGAAAGACTTGAGCGCTCAAACCGTTTAAGTATCGAATCAACCCTTAAGAAAGATATTCATCTACTTCTCGCAAGAAGGAGTGAACTCAATATCTATGTAAAACGTTCACATCTACACAACAGACCATGTCCCCAAAGTACGTAGCTATTGGTCGGGACTGCTACACCAACCACACCTTTGTAAATCAAAGGACATAGCCTGCCATGCATGAGTTCGTAGTACACTCAGGATTAAGATCAATCCATATATGACCATCTAGTAGATCGAAATGATTTTCTTTGCTTAACGGATATTATAAGAAAGTCATTTTCATATGGGTCCATTCCTATATGATCACATCATACAAGGTGCCTTATTCTCATGTCTCTACATGGACGATCACGGATCAAGGTTGTCGTACAAATATTGAATGGACCGCGGTTATAGATAAACCACAAATAAAATACCCGTTTTGTTTGCTGTCTATGGACTGTTTAAGATTACTAATTTCAGACTTAAATCCTCTTGTGTATGACACTCATACACTAAGTCTGAAGGCAAATAAGTAATCTAGGGTAATCAAGATAATTTATAATATGCGAAAATTAAACAAACACTTTGATAAATGAATAATGCATCATTTTATTTCAAAACATATAAAGTCGTTTACATTACATGTAGCTCTAGGGCATACATCCCAACAAGCTCCCACTTGCACTAGAGCAAATGGGTCATGTCACGTAATCCTAGACCATCTAGGTGACCTTCAAACACTTTAGCCGACAAGGTCTTGTAACTGGATCAGATAGGTTCTCTGCGGATGCAATCTTTGTGACAATAACTTCTCCTCTCTGCACTATCTCCCTGATGAGATGATATTTCCTCTCTATATGCTTTCCCCTCTTGTGGCTTCTTGGTTCTTTTGAATTTGCCACTGCACCATTATTATCGCAATAAAGTGTGAATAACACATTGTTCAAATTTAAATAACTTTTATTTATAAAATTTAAACTAGAAACTCTCACCGCTCTTAATGAAATGACATCTCATGTCCCGACCCTCATAGTGTAGTCACCTTCAGCAAGGTCCCTTCATGAGTCAAGTAGGTGCAAAGAAGAACAAACATGGTTAGTGGCTCCAGAATCAACAATCCAAACGGATTTATCATCCTTCACTAATAGAGTTTCAATAACGAGTAAATCATATTTACCTGTATCATTTTTCTCCTTCAGCTCAGCAATGTATTTAGGATAATTCCTTTTCCAATGCTCGTTCTTGTTGTAGTGGAAACATTTTCCCTTTGGCTTGGTATCATTGGAGCCTTTCTTGTTCTTCTTCTTCATGGGCTTAGCCTTAGCCTTCCAAGTACTATTCTTCTTCATCTTTGCAGATTTAGAAGAATCGGCAACATTTGCCTCAGCACTGGACTTAGGAGGATCCACAAGCATGGACTCGTAGTGGGTGAGCTCATTAAGCAGCTAGGTCAAAGTAAAAGTCAACTTGTTCATAACATGGTTGCTTTTAAACTGTAGGAAACTCTTCGAAAGAGTTTTCATAATCATGGTCATCTAGCTACGCTCGTCAATACGAGCTCTATGGGTTTCAGCAGTGTTGAGATAGGTCATCATCCTCAAGACGTGCTCTCGGACTAATGTCATATCTTTTATCCTAGCAGTCATCGCTAAGACCATGGCCTCATGATGTTGACGCTCCGAAGGTTACCGAATATGCCCTGCAATGACTCCATCATCTGAGATGCTGAAGCTATAGGTTCATGATTTGCAGCAAGAACCTCAGACATCCCTGCTAGCAAGTAGCAGCATGCTTTCTCATTTGCTGCGACCCATTTCTGGTAGGTATCACACATAACTTGGCCAACATTTATGGCTGACTCAGGAGGACACTCCTCCGTTAGGACAAACTTTAGGTCTTCGCATACCTGGATAACGTTCATATTACTTTTCCACTTTACATAATTTTCTCCCCGTTAATTTATCATTTGAAAGTATTGAAATAATTTGAAAAACCATGGCTGAAAAATAAATTAAACATGCATTTAACATTCATTCATCGCATATTAAAATCATCAGATAATTTTGGCATAAAATTAAACATGATGCATGAACCATGAATAACGAATTAGAAACCTAAGAGAATTACTATGTCACGGAAATCTATCATCCCATAAGTGCCGACGTAGGGTAAGTCAAGTACTTGCATGATAGATCAAGACAATCTCAATAGATTAATATATATGGGAATAACTCTTATTCCTATATTAAACAACTACCGTTTGATTTGATCAAGGAATTTCATTAACAGTTAATTATTCCTTTGTGAGTGTGACCCACCGTTTTGGGATTCTTGGACTTAACGAGTGAAGTGCCGCCGTAGAGTAGGTCAGTTCACAAGATACATCTATAATCCATATCCTCTCGGAATCCAAACCTGATATTGACCCAAAATGGACATCATCCGTAGGGGGACGAAAGCAAAGCCGTCTCGAGGCGCTTTTTGAATCTCACGTTTTCGGACTAACAACGGAGATCGCGGAATATACTGTCGTATATCCTTCTCCCACTCACTATTTGAAAATTAAGGTTTCTATTTATAAAATATCTAATATTTTAATTTAACTAGTGTGAATAAATTTATGGCGGCTAAATCATAACTCTTATTTACACTAGTGCACTATTAGTGACCTAACCAATTTTAACTCTTAAAATTTGTATCACTAATTTCCATTAGCCTCTACTAATTATATTACTCAATTAAATTAATTTAATTAGAGTGGTATTAGTGACCTATTATATTTTAACATTTTAAAATACTAGAACACTAATAGGTTTAAAATTTTAGAATCCTATAATGATCAAGATTTGTATTAAATTATTTAATTAATCTTAGTGCGTTATAAAATCCAATGGTACGTGGAATTGTATCCCGAGTGCATACCATATTACCGTCCATTCAGATTTGGCTATGGAATTTATGTCCGGGTTTCCATCCTATATACCAATGGAATTTATTATGCACTAATTAAGCCCAATATATTAGAATTCAAATTTTAAACCTTAAAAAAAATTAATCCAATTAATTGTTTTTCCATGCATATCATATTCTAATTTAAACATTTTAAATCACATAAAATCATATTTTTTTGTCTATAATGATAATGCATCTAAAGCATGTTATGGCAAGTGAAATGCAAGAGTAGGCACCATAAGCTATATGACATGTTATTCAAACAATTCGAATTAAACATACATATAACATAAAAAAAATATTTTGCATTGACCCGACAATTATTTTTCCCTATACTAATCTAATTAGTACAAAAATTACCCAAGGCATCCCTTGGTCTTCAAATCAAGCTCCAAGGTGGTGTTGGCTCCTTTTGCGACTTCAGAGCTCCAAATTACAGCAATTGAAATTTTACATTGGAAAATTAAAAATACAACAATTGTAAACAATGGCCTTATGGCCTTACATCCCAAAAACAAAACCAACATGAAAATAAGAGCCGGAAAAATTTACGACTAATGCAAAATACATTCATCACATGAAAAATAAAAATTGTTCATCATAAGAATATTATATTGTGCCTACTCATCTAAACATGCATATCAATATTTATAACCCATATAAACATATTAAAAACAATAACTTTAAATGAAAAAGAGAATGGCTAAGAACATTTTTCAACCTTGCTCTCGATGCCAATTGTAGGAAATGCTTTCCTTGCGCAGCGGAAACGATTTAGGCACACGGATCGGAATTTTTTCTGCTCTTCCCTTGAACTGGCCGAATGCTACTGCCACCACCACTGAAATTTTTCTTCAATTTTAGACAAAATTCCAGCCCCGAAATAGCCCCGGAACAGTCTCCGAACAGCCCCGAACAGCGGGATAAAAACTGGACTGTCTCGATTCGCTCCCAACGCACTACAGAAACAGCCCCTGAAATACGCGGACAGCGGCTGTGTTTTGGTTCTGATTTTTCACTTGAAAACAGCCCCAAGACACCACAAAATGTTCCCCAAAAAAACTGGATTAAAACGAAACCAAACCAAGTTCCGTTTCACCAAGTAAATGGGCGGCAATGAGCAAAAATAATGCTTACTGCCGTGAACAACAAGAAAGAGATGAAGATGAAGATTTGTTCGACACCACAAAGTCTTCCGAACTATATCTCATTACCAACGGAAACTTGTGTGGGCAAGACTCACAAAATAATCTCTAAACGATTTAGAGATTTAAACACACTTGATATTTTATTTTTAATTTCTTCTTTTTCTTTCTTTTTGGTTTTGTCTCAACTTTTGAGAGATAATGAACAAGAATAAGATGAAGGCTAGGGTTAGAATGAGAGAGTTCACCAAAGAAAAATCATATTTTCCTTTTTATATTTAGAGTTTAATTTTATAAAAATAATACAAAATCCTACATCTTCCTCTAAGCCAAAATTCGACCAAGCACATGTGTGAATAAAAAAAAATTTGTAACATCAATATTTACTTTCCTTAATAGAAAATATGTTACAAAACAAAAGGTTAAATGCCTATTTAAAAAATTGTAACTTCTAAATTAAATCCAAAGGTTTCCAAAATCCAAATTTAGAAATTACTATCTTAACCTTTTCATTTAATTATATCTAATATAATTAAATTAGATGTGTTTAAATATCATATATTTAATAAAACCATATATTAACTTTTAATATAATGTTTCAAGTGTGACATAATAATATTATTAATCATATTAATAATATTTATACCTTTGTGATATAATTGGACTATCCAATTATACTAAATTCGCTATAGTATATCGAGCTAGCACGGGGACCAAATGGACCTACGGTTCCGAGCTCCAATAATCTTGAAATATTAATTAAGCTCTTAATTAAGTATTCCGAATTATTAACTCCGGGTTATTCCACTAAAAACCCGAAGTTGCACTCTCGTTGCCGCAGATGATATATTAAGCCAAACCAAGTCGGTGTCCATCGATATAGTCACTACATATAGATTAACCCTTCACGAGTATCTCGTAATTAGAGTCGGGTCATAATATCCGTTATACCCCTCTAATTATTTTTTACCTTAAGTACCATTGATTCTCTAATGAACGATTTATTCGTAACGATTATGAATTTTAATATTTCTATTCGTAATAGAAAGACTTGAGTGCTCTAACCGTTCAAGTACCGAATCAACCCTTAAGAAAGATACTCATATACTTCTCGCAATAATGAGTGAACTATATATCTAAGTAAAATATTCTCAGCTATACAACAAACCATGCCTCCAAAGTATGTAGCTATTAGTCGGGACTGCTACACCAACCTCACCTTTGTAAATCAAAAGACATAGTCTGCCATACATAAGTTCGTAGTACACTCAGGATTAAGATCAATCCATATATGACCATCTAGTAGATCGAAATGACTTTCTTTGTTCAACAGATATTATAAAAATATCATTTACATCTGGGTCCAGTCCTATATGATCACATCATACAAGGTGCCTCCATTCTCATGTCTCTA